>VWYH01006859.1:761536-835802 GCA_013399365.1 Pampusana beccarii | reverse complement strand
TTTTTTTTTTTTTTAATCTGGAATACCATGAAAGTGCAAAGAAGTTGTTGCAAAATGAGTCTTACCACTTATTTAGAAAATTTAATCTTAGTCACAGTGGTTCTGTACTTTCTTCAAACATTGTAGACTGTATTCAATAACAGGGTTGTTTGTGGTTGGATATTTCTATATTATCATGCAACCTATTGGTCACACACGTTTTATTTTTGAATGTCCAAAAGTACAATTATATGCATACTGCTTTTAATATATGTGTAGAAATGTTATTTATCATAAGTCATTGTATTAGTACAGTAACTTCCAGCCTTAAGTAGCTTCTAATCACTGAAATTCTTTCAATATCTCATTCTCTAAACTCAGGCTTTGGCTTTAATAAAAATAGTAATTTTGTCAGTGATGCTACTGTTTCTACATTCCATTCTCTAAGTCGTCATCAAAAACTTTACCTCTGCTGTTAACTGTGTGGAGGAGGGGGGCCATTACCTTAAATAGTCATGAACTTCTTACTGTTTGAATGCTTACTGCTAAATAAATCCAGCAAATCTCAACATAACGTAATGAGTTCAGATGTGTGTGTCTCTTGGCTGATACGAGTTTGGCAATAGTAAGCCAGGCTTCTATGTATTCTTCTAATGACTGATATCATACCAATAACCAAAGACATTGCATTCCAAAAATAACCAGAAGAAACAAAACTCCTCTAAAGCTATTCACCATCTTGTCCTACTTAATGTATGTTGCCTAGTTGTTTCCTCAGTTAGGCTTTTTTAGCTGAATGTAGAAGGCTATGAGGAAGAACAACCTTTTGTTGAGGTTATAAGTTGGTTAGGCTCAAAATGACAGCATTTAAAAATAGCTACTGTTAAAAAGTTCATTAAGTTTTCCTTCTTGTTCAAGACGCTCCCATTAAATGAAAGACAACCTTTTAGCTAGAAGAAGAAATATGAGGTGATAATAAGAAATACTTACTTTAATCTCATAAAAATGAAAATAGAAAGCAATCTTTCCAGCCAGTTTCCTGGAAGTTTGTTTTTAGAAACCTGAATTGTAGTGTGTTCAGAAAACAGGTGTGCTATAATCTAGAGATTTTTAGTTGAACAACATTTTTGTTCACAACATGAATGAAAGCTATAACTTTTAGTAAAGGGTGTCTGACACTGCCTTTTCAAATCTAGTATTTTGCAGTATGGATGCTTATGTGTTTGGATAGGTTGTACTAAAATGTATTTCAGCAATCTCCTATGACTGTCTTTGTCCTTTTAAAATTTGACAAATGGAAATAGTGACAAATTATTTCTGTAATGAAGATTAGGGAAAAGGACTTGATTTAAAAAAATTTATCTGCTCTGTGTAATTCTAAGTATAGGTTTCACACTTGGAAAAAAAATGGTTTATTTGTAGCTAGTAGTAATGAGTATTCAAGGGTATGTTTACAAACTAAAAGACATTTTGAAATACCTTGAAAATCTATGTATGCCTGTCTTTCCAACATTAACCTGTATTGCTGATGTAAGTAGTGTAAGCTACTTACATGTTTGAAAAAAATACTTTTTGTGTTGTGCCACTGAGTGGTAATACTTCATTTTAAATTTTTGATCCTTTATTTTAGTTGGATTGTTCACTAGCTTTCTGTATTGTATCTAAATATTATAATGTTAGCTTATATTTTCACTAAGTTCCCATGTCATTAAAATCAGTCAGTCTTTTTTTTTCCCTCCTTTTTTTTTTTTCTTTTTTTAAAAAGCATATGGCTATTTGCTTTATGCTGAGGAAAAAAAAATTTCAAGAATGTGTTCTAAAGCAGAGACTGGACTTTGACATGAAGATCAGTTGTGTTCTTTGAGCTGTTCTGGGAACATTCTGTGGCCATTCTCTCTACTCTGACAATTCTTGTCTTGCCTTTCTTTATTTCCATGCTCTGCTTCACACTTTGTCCTATGTACCTTTTCAATTTACAGTGTAGACCATTTGCCACTTAGTGTATTTGGTATATCCTGCCTTACCTCCAAATACCTAATGCGTGAGGTTGTAATTCTCGTCGTTTATGTTTGGGCAGGCACTGCTGTATTGAGTATCCTTGCACATTCTGTACAGGTGAAGAGCCTGAAGCAATTTTAGCTTCTGTTGGCTGGTATTATTTTCCTTAGCTATGAGTTGGTACTCTAGAATAAACTATATTCCAAATCCTAGGTATTTTTTTATATATCTGCTTGTGTAATAGACTTTTTCCTCTAGTAGCAATTTTTTTTTTTTTTTAATGGGCTGATGCTCCCTGTTCCTAAGGGAAACTAAATTTCCTGCTTTCAGAAAACTTAGTTTGTCAAAGTTGGAGACAGAAATAATGTGTGCTCTCACTATAAATTAAATATGCTTCTGTATGTGCCTATATGAAATTCTGGTAAATGTGGCCCCTTGACAAAAATCTTACTGAAGTCCTGACTGACATGCCCTATTTGACTCTAGATTTATTACTAACTCTTGACCCTCTTCTATTCTTATGTATAAAAAAAGGGTTTCTTATAGGCTGTTATAGAAAAGGGAAGATGTTTAAGTGTACAGAAATAAAATTCTCTTTTCTGGAAAGTTTAAAAACCCAGTAGTTTTTCAAAGAATTGAGAGTAGCCTCAAGTTTATCTGTAAGAACTGATTTAAACGAAGAGCATGATTATATATTTTAGTGAAGTCTGAGGCTGCACGTACTTTTCTTGGAAGACTTGTGAAGTGGAGCCTTGTCTGACACTTGGTCTGTCGCTTGCGCTCGATTTTCTTCTCTTGCCGCGTTTTGCTCTGTGTCCGTGGAGGCGGGGGAGCGCCTGTCGCTCTCCGTGGTGCTGAACGTAGGCCCGCCTCGACCTTCTGCATTCACTGGCACTGGTGTCCAACGCAAATAAGTTTTACTTCCTGTTATGCAAACCAGTATGTTTCCCTGCTAGCAAGATCTCTTTAGAGGCCCAACTTACATAACTACAATTGCTCCATCCTTTTATGTAGTCAATGTGGTGACCTGTAACATTGATACACTGAACATTATGAAGGTAAGTGCAGTGAATTATTTATCTGAAAATGTGCGCCATGCTATTTAGTAGTGGCTTCCCAAAAGCCTGACAAAAAAATAAAGAAGTGAAAACAAAAACACTAGTATTTTTCGGAGAGTTCTGTCAGTTAGCAAGTTTAAAAGTTTGAGAATATTTAAATAAGCAGCAGCATTATATTCCTGTTGTCAAGATTCTAAAAGAGGTGTTTGAATTTGATTTCCTAAAGATGACTTAGGCAATAAACAACACAAAAGTTGATTATTTCCTTCAGGATTTTTACTTGGTTTAATTCTAGTCTGAAATAATTGTATTCTTACCTTTTAAAGATTTTTTTTTTTTAAGTTGGAAATGTAGTTATCTTGTCATAAAATTTATTGTAGGTATATATTTTATTTCTGGATTTTGCCCCTATTTTTCTGGATGTTCTCAAAAGAAGAGGAAACTTCATCTTGAAATTATGTAGTACTTAGAAACATTTATTTTGATGATTAATCAAAAACAGTGATACAGGTGTTCACCCTCTTCACCCTTATTCTCCACTTAGGTGTTGCTACTTTTTGTTTTGGGAAGCTTTGAGCTTAATATCACTCTGCTGAGAGTGGGTTGTATATGGAACGGTTCTTGTAGACTGAAGATCTTTGCTGTGTCGTTTATTTGTTTATTCTGCCAAGGGCAAACTACTGTTAACCTCCTCAATGCAAAGACAGTTGCTCAGCTCTGAGAACTTTCCAGTGCATTGTTTCATGGAGTCTAAATACCAACAAACAGATGCAGTGCGAATATACTACCTTAAATTCCTCTGTAGATCTCTATACCTGAAAGACTCAGATCAAGTATGCAAATATTGAAGAAATAAATCTGTAAGGAAATGCAGTGCAGAAACTAAAACAAAACTTGGAGTAGCCCTTTGGCCTATCCTGTTTTCCTTGCAGCAATTTAAGGTCTAATCATACAGCAGATGTGTCAACTATATTCTAGAGAGATGATTAGAGGATAAATGGGATTCTTTCTCACCAGGAGGCAGACTGGGAAATTTGTACATCTGTCACTTCATCTTTTTCTCTTTTTTTTTTTCTGGTCATCTTTTTTTTTTTTTTTTTCCCCCCATCAGTATGCTTCACAAGTTTTGACTGTCTTAAGAAATTGCCTACAGCTAACTGTGCTACAGATTTGTAGTGGTTGTTTCTGACATAACCTGACTGGTAGAGGTTAACATCCCAGAACTGAAAAGGGGTTTTGATTGGATGTTGGTACTGCCACACCTCTCCCAGCACAAGGTATCTGAGTTGCAGTTGTGAGTATATGCTAAACAAGTCTGTAACAGGAGGAAATAGTTGATTTGAGTTGTACACGGAATGAACACCCAAGATAATCCTGTTCGTTAGAGAGCTGTGAGAGAGTATTTTTGCAACTGTCTTTTATCACGGGGGAATTTTCAGTCTCTGTCAAAATAAGCTTACTTGAAGTAATTTGATTAATTTGCCTTTCTAATTCAAGTCACTGATTTATGCATGACAACTCAGGGAGTATAATGCAGAGCTGGTCTTTTCTTATAAAGGCAAACACAAGTGTATAAATGGTGCGTTAGCTGCTATCTGAGAGTCCCAATAGGCTGTATCATATGTTGAAACAGATTAATTTCCTGGTGGTTACACCTTCACCTCATTTTACATTTTCTTTATACTTGTTTTCTAAAGACAACTACATTGCTTTCAAGCAGAAACCATACAGAACAACAGATGACATAGCTTATTTTCAGGTATTTTTTGGCTTTTCTCAGGTAACTGGGACATGGTGGAAGCTGAACTTACAATGCAAATTTCACTTCTCAACATGTATAGGATATGGGTATGGAAGGATGTATATACTTTTCAACACATATAGGATGGGGGTATGGCTTAAAGAGCTTCAGCATTAACAGCTTGTTTTAATATCTTGCTTTCTGAAGTACAGTATAGTATTACCAGCCTTGAATCTTCTATGTACTATAGCTAAAGAGCCTTGTAAGGCAGCTTATATTGAATTCCTTGCATTTGTTCACAAAGTGTTGAAAAGAAAAGTTTAATTTTTTAATGTGGCCTGAGAAACTCAGATGATCAGGTTTCTTTGGCTAGTGTCAGTTATGTTTTTTTTTCTGTGGTGGTTTGTGTTGGGGGTGTGTGTGGTTTTTTTTGTTTGGTTGGTTTTTGAGGGTTTTTGTGTGTTGTTGTGTTTTGGTTGGTTGGTTTGTTTGTTTGTTTTTTCTCCCAATAGAGTAGAAAGTTAAGTCTAACTCCTGGTAAGTGCAAAGGGATTTATGTTTACTTAATACTTCAGTAATTAGTCCCTTACCACTTTTTGCTTCTTTTTGAAATGTTTATGTTTGGGGCTGGGAGGATAACGTTCCTTCTTTATTATGATACACCGGTATCACTAATATTCTATTGTAATTGCACACGAATTAATTTGCTGGAAACTCTGCATTGAGTTTTAGTTCATTTTATATCTTGGTTCTGTGATTGAAGACTGCCCAAAATGAAGGAGGTATATTAGGAATTTCATGAAAATGCTATGGCAAACTAACAAGTGCAAGTATTCAAGTTTTTGTCTGTAAAAATAAACATTTCTGAAATGTATGTAGCTCTGCTGGTATGTACTGAAGTTGTTCATTTTAAATGTTTTTTATCACAAATAGCCTTTACACTTTCATGAAAGATAAGCTGTTTTGGAAGCTGTATTGTACACAGTTGTTCTAACCCTGAAACTATAGGGAGAAAGCCATGGAAGTTCTCTTTAGGTGTAGATTAGAATCAGGGAGAGGGTATGCTGAAAGAAGAACAGAAAACTAGGGATCAAAATTTGTCCTCTTTATTAGAACCTTTCCTGACTGTGTTATGGGAAAAGGAGTGCATTAATTGCTGCAGATACTTGTGCCTTACTGTTTTTAAGAGTGCTATTATTAAATACCAACCAACCAGCCAAAGCATTTTGCAACCAACCAGTGCTATTTGATAGCTGAATTGAACTTTGAAAAAGTATTTTAAAACTTCAGCAAATTCGTTGTCCACTGCTAAATATTTTAGTCTGCAAAGCAAATTTTCTGCACTGTTTCAAAACAAGTTAAGATATAATTTATAATGCTGTGGAGTTAAAACTGGTATATTGGAAGCTGTGTTATATGTAAAATAGTCTTAAAATGTGCCTCAGAATAATTTCTCAGGATTCTATGAATGTGTTCTTTGTATATGCCTTATTCACACCATTCTTAAATTTTCTCTTAGCTAATGGTATATATTTCAATACGTCACCAACTTACCTCATTTTTTCATATAAAAATGAGATTTTTCTTTTTTACAGTAGGAGTCAACTAGGCATGTTTGTTTTGGAGACTGAATATATATAATCTGACATGTGCATGATACAGACTTGTACTTACCTCAAGGCTGGAGGCCTTGAGTTAATTATTTAATGTGAGGTTGCACACAAGTCCTCAGTTTTTTGCTTTGTTTTGTTTTTTGCATTTCTACTTACATGTGATTTATGTCTGTTCCTTGATTTAAGATTTCCGCTATTTCCACTATTATCTCAAGTGCTGAATTTTCAAAATATTTTTTTACATATGTTGAAGAAAGAAGACTGTTTGGTTTTAATCCTCTTTCTCCATCGTATGTCAGAGGTGTCAGAGATTTGTCTTTGTTTGTGGGTTTTTTTTGTTGTTTGTTTTGCTTCAGACAGCTATTCATGTCCAAAACTTGAGGTCTTGGCAAAGATCCTTGTTTGGCTGACCTGTCAGGTATGGGGAATTTTCGTTGGAGATATAACATTCTGAACAGATACACCTGTGTACTTTTGTATGATTAATTGCTGGAAGAGTAGGAGTTAATGTCTCCCATTTAATGTGGAATCAAGTAAATATTGTAAAAGAGGTGAATCTAGCAAATAGTTACAATTTAAGTACTCTTAAAATAAACATATTGCATTCTGGTTGCCAAACAGAAGCGATAAGAGAAGCCTTTGTTACAGTTATGTAGGATGGCTTTTTAAGAACATTCACTAGTGTAGCTTTCCAGAAGATTAGATCCAGCTGGATCACTGTAATAAAAAAATACAGGTGTTGGACTTGGTAACTGAGTGTTCAGCTTGAGGAGCTACAGGATTCCCTGTACCGTATTTAATGGGAGGAATGGAAGAATGGAAAAGAGATGCTTTAGGACCAAGCAATATTATTGTGTGCATTTACTAGGACATCAGTTTTCTTGTGGGTCTCTAATGGATATGCTACAACTGTCTTACTTAAGTATGCACTTTTTTTTTTGACTGAGTGGTTTAGAAAACCTGTGATAGAAGGAGTTGCACAAACTTTATCTTGATAGACTAGAGAAAAAAGTTTGTCTTTTTTTTGTGAGATGTTTTATGGGGAATTTAAAATTAGATACATCTTCACTGCTGTTTGTCGTATGCCTGTGTGTTTTCTCCAGGTGTATCCTAGACAAGTAGACATTAAGGTAGACTGAAAACTGGCTGAACTGCTGGGCTTAAAGTGTTGTGGTCAGCAGCATGAAGCCCAGTTGGAGGCCAGTCACTAGTGGTGAACCCTAGAGGCTGATACTGAGGACAGTACTGCTCAACATATTTGTTAGTGACCTGGATGATGAGACAGAATGCACACTCAGCGAGTTTGTAGACAAAACTGGGACAAGTGGTTGATAAAACAGATGGGCATGCTGCTATTCAGAGATGGACAGGCTGGAGAAATGCAATGATGGGAGCCTCGTGCAAAGTCCTTCATCTGGGGCACAGTAACAAGTATGTGGTTGGGACTAACTGTCTGGAAAAGCAGCTTTGCAGAAAAGGCCCTGAGGTCCTGATAGACAACAAGTTGAACATGATCCAGCAGTGTGCCTTTGTGGCAAAGAAGGCCACTGGCATACTGAACTGAGCTCAATGGAGGTGATCCCATCTACTCACTACTGGTGAGACTCATCTGGGGTGCTGGGTCCAGTTCTGGGCTCCCCAGTACGAGAGAGATGTGGACATACTGGAGAAAGTCCAGCAAAAGGCCACTTAGATGATTAAAGGACTGGACCATCTGTTGTAGTGAGAGAGGCAGAGAGCTGGAACTGTTTAGCCTGGAGAAGGCTCAGGGGGATCTTATGAACGTGTGTCTATAGCAGATGGTAGGGAGTAAAGACAACTGAGCAGGCATATTCTTAGTGGTGCTTCATGAAAAGATGAGGCAATGGGAACAAACTAAAACATAAGATATTCCGTTTAAACATAAGAAAGCGCTTCTTTTGCTGTGAGGATGGTCAAATACAGAAACAGGTTGCCCAGAGAGGCTGAGGAGTCTACTTCCTTGGAGATATTCAAAACCCACTTGAACGAGGCCCAGCATAGTCTGTTCTAGCTTATCCTGCTTTGAGGAAAGAAGTTGGACTAGATGACCTCTAGAGGGGCCTTCCAACCACAGCCCTTCTATGAATTCCATATACATGTTGCTTCTATAATAGTTGTGGTGAACCCCTAAGTTGTTGGTGTGAAATGACAAAACTAATAGTGTAAACACTGAGAGGTAGCTAAGAATTATGAATGTTTTTCATTGTATGATAGATATCTGTAGGTTACTGGAAAGTATCCCAGTGGGCCACTGCAAACTTGTCCCAGATTTATCTCAGGCTGAGCTCTGAGAATAAACTTGGACTATCAAATGGTGTGATTTGAGCAATAGTGACTGTGCTACCTTCTTTACTTCAAGGTTTTGCTCCTATAACCTCAGGAAAAAAAAAAAAGTGGAAGCTTAGTGATCAATCCTTAGTTTAAGTATGTTTTGTTTTGTTTTTAAATTAAAATCTGGATCGTTTTTTCCAGAAAGAGGGAAGAGAAATTACTTCAAGCTAGTATGATATTTCTGGGGAAGTGGCTCAAATTCTTCTAAAGTTACTAAAAATTCTATGAATAGACAAGTTTCTGGTTGGAGTTTCCTATTTTCATTCTGAAAAATTGGCATTTACGATTGAACTTCCAGATATTATTTGTCATTAAGGCCTTCCATAAAATGAAAAATGATGTAGGTAAAACTACAGAGTTGGGAGTCTTGCAGTGTATGCTTTTCACTATTTTAATATTTCTTTCCTGCATAGCTGCATACTTGTTTGGAAGGCTCCATGCCTTTCATTCTCTTTAACAAGCAAGGAAAGTAGAGAGACAATAATGAGAAAGAAATGGAACTTGTTTTCCAGTGTGCTGTTCAAACCACTGGTGAGGAATTCTTTGCTCCATAGAGGCTGTGTGGTATATTCTTGTCTGACTGATCTCTTCTGATGTGAAGAATCACTAGATACTGGAATTGCATAGAATCTGCAGAAGTTCTTAAGGAAATAGGAATTAACATAGATTAAGTGTTGGAAGGAAAAGACCTGCAGCAGAGTGAGTGTGAAAATGAACTTTTTCAGATGGGGAAGAGGAACTGGGAAGGTCTTTTATCTGGCTTGCCATACAGTACTGCCATTTCACTGGGGAGATTGAGTACAAGAAACCTTTTGCTAATGTTTTTATCAGCTCAGCACTTGAGAACTCATAGTAACAATGAATAAGAGCATGTATAAGTGATAATCATGCTGACTATGCCTTGATTTCAGGTTTATAAGCAAACTAAGAAGAGAAGAGATTAACTTTCTTTAGTGTCATCTTCATTTACAATTTATTCAAAAAATACTTGTGATGTTTTCAAGGTGATGGCACTCAAGAATATTGCTTTGGATATCGTCTAGAGCAGATTTAGAAACCAAGATGCTTCATTTTATTTACATTTCCACAGCTGTTGTTCTGTCTCTACCACCCCTGCCCCGTCCCTGCTTGCCAAATAAAAGAAAAATCAAATCCCTTTCATTCCAAATAGTTAAAGCTTTTAATCCTTTTAGTTTCAGTTCCCGATATTAGTGACTACTTCTACAAAAACAATTTTTTCTTAAGAAGCAAGACAACTTGTTATACATACTCTGATTTATTTTGAAACTGTGTGTTTTTAGCTAGGCCATGTATGGAGAAATCCAAAACCAGTCAATGATGAGACAGCTTTTTGTCAGAAACATCTAGTGAAAGCTAACTGTTTAAAAACATGACACTTCAGATGGTAAAAGTTAGTAGGTTTGAAGGTAGAAAGATTAAGATTTAAGAATAAGTTTTTAGTCCTAATTTATGATGTAAGTCAGCTTGAATGGTAAAGCAGGGAAATAGATTTTTGAAGGAAACAGGACAGTAGTTTTTTAGACTTTGGATTGAGCCTTATGACTTATTTTTTTCTATCTAATACAAATAACTACATTACTTAAATATTTCTTTCTGATAAAGTTGGTGGAAATACAGATGTGACTGTATCAAGAATAATTTAGCCAAGTCTAGCTAAAAAAAGAGAGACTTAAAATAGAAATTATATTGACATAAATTATACTGGCTATGTTAGACACTTCTATAGTGGCTCTTTCAAAAAAAGCATTTATTTTAGAACAAAATAGGGGAGCTTAAGCTTTGCTTTCAGGCAATAAATGGAATCAGCTAACTAATCTTTCTCCTTTTATATTAATATTTTTTCACTCTAAGTTAAAAATCTATATGTGTGATGGATTTGTTGTTGAAATAATTTTGCAGAAAACCTCAACTTCTAATCATTCTTTTAGGCTCTCATCACTTCAATATCAGTGAATGTCATCCTTTAAGCAGTTTGATCCCACTGAAGAAAACTTACTTTTTAAGTACCATGCACAAAAAGACTGTTTTTATGAGGTAGACACTCTTTCAAGGAGAAATGCGAATAGCTTTTCATTAAGAAAAGGAAAAAGATATGAAGTGGTGAATTAGAAAGTGTGCTTTCATTTAAAAAAAATAAATACAGAGGGAGGGAGGGAGGAAAATTTCTGAATGAGATTATATCTGGAAAAAAATTTCCAGCTTCATTAACTGTGGCTTGAGTGACCGTTAACATGTAATTTGATGATACAGAATACAGAAGCTGGAAAAGGAGCTACCTACTATAGCTTGCAAGTAATTAAAGCAGATGGAAATACTGCATCTGTATTTTTTCTATAATGTAGTTCTGAAACAATGCTGATGGTACAGCATGAATCAAATAATCTTTAAATCATAGTGTTGAAGTAGTCTGAGAAGCTTTGTAAAGAACTGCTGTATTTTGGTAATGTTGATATAGCAGAGCTCTCCTTACCAATTAAGCAAAGTAAATGGTTTAGGACTACTTAGCTTGATTTATAGGTATGCCTGAGTTGAAAAACAAGTACCGATTTCCAGGGAGATGTTATAAAACACTTAAGATATTTTCTGCTGCTATTTGCTCCCATTCTGACTAAATTTTGAAACTTTTCTAAAGCATATTTTCCTCCTTCATAGCAGTCTTTCTGCAATATGTTCTTGGATTGTATTGAAATCTGTCATCATTAAAATATTATGTCATAATCAGGTTTAAACCTACATTAAACTCTGTTCTGACTTATTCTGCAACTTGGTTTTACACTTTGACACAGGAAACAAACATATGCATTTAACAAAATGTCTCTTAATCACTGCTCAGAAATAGCTGTTGTTGAGAACAGTGTAATATGAGTGTATGGAATTGGATTGCTGAACACTGTAAACTTACATAACTCTGTTAGAGCCAGCAACGCAAGTGTAGAACAGCTGAACATTTCTCTCAGAAATGGATGTCATGTGGTAGCCAAGCGGGGGATTTCATGTCAGGTCATACAAAGCGGTAGTGGTGATGTTTCCCCTAGAGCTGGGGAAATAGTCCTGTATAATTTGGTTTATAGTAAAGAGGTGTGCTTTACCTGTATCCGTCTGCTTCTCATATTTCTGTCAAGGTGTTCAAGTCTACTTTTTTCTCCTGTAAAAGCTGTTTTGGTTCAAGATTGTGCAGATAAGCCTGGGATGTTTTAGTCCTGAAAATTACTTAAATTGAATCTGGCCAGTAGGCCACCCATCTGCAGTGTTCTTTAATGGGCATCTTAGACATTACTTCTAGTCAGTGGCTGATGCTATTCAACTGAGTATCCAACCGTATCTCATAGTCCTATGCTATTCTCTTCAAATAGCTCTTCCCATTTAATCTGTATTTCTTGTTTGTTTGACATCACATCTGCTTGCTTTGCAACTGAGTTTTTGCCTCCACTGAAGATATTCTGAAGGTTGTATTGTATTTGGGTGATGCAGCATTGGATCTGTCTGTCATGCCTTAGCCAGGCCAGGATTCTTTTGAAAACTGTATAAAATGAACTTGTAGTTCATCAGTGTTCAAGTTGTTCGCTTGTTTTCTAAGTAACCTTGTTATGAAAGTCCTAAAAACCAAACTAGAATAGTTTTCAGGATATAGGACCTGCATGTTGCATCTAATGCAAGTTGTAGCTAATATTTATTCTCATCTTTTCTGCTCTTCTGTCTTCTCCTTGTCTTAACAGGAATAACAACTTTACCTGTTCCCCAAACTGACAATCTAAATTGCATGTTGGCAAGTAATTTTTCCTTTTTTTCCCTTCCATCAAACATTGCATGCCTTCCATAACTACTGCCTTGTTTTCTGGAAGGGAAATGCTGGATCTAAGGGCTCCTATTTTTTTAAATTGTATTTTGATAAACATTTGTGAGTGATATCTGCCCTTATTCCTCAGAAACCAGGAGTACAGTTATCTTATGTGGCATACCTTAACTCATCACATGATACAAATTCCTTTGCTCCATTGTAATTTGTTGGGGCGAGGAAAATACCCTACTTGTCCATTTTCTGCAACACATCCAAGGATACCTATATAAGGAAAAAAATAGAATTTATACTAACCATAGCAGGGTGCCATTTCTTCTACAGTGCACCCACCCCACACAGCCAAAGAACTTCCTCTACTGAATGGAATGGAGTTTCCCCCAAGTATCTATTTCTGCCAGCTTTGCAAATGCACTCATGCCTCTGTCAAATCCCCTTTTGTCCCCCTAAGGTAGCATTCCACTAGTGAGACCCTGTCTGAGAGACACTCAGCTACTAGAGCTGGAGGAGTAACAGCCTGACTGCCCACTCTGCCCATTGTAATGGCTGAACTGTTTCTCAGTTCACTAGTGATTGCTAAAATCATTTGGAAATGTAGCCTGTTGTGTCCTGGCCCAGAGACCTGAGGTTTAAACCACTCTGATTCCTGACAGCAGACTGAATGGCTTCTGAACTTGTGAACCCCATCTTCCTGTTGTTGCTGGGCATGTTTGTGTATAAAATATGGTGCAGGTACCCTGCTTCTTTTGTTGAATCTTTGATTGCACAGTGCTCTACAGTTGTAGATTTACCTGTTGGCATGCCTTTGATTTCTGTTACCTGGTTGGCCTGTTAATAGTTATTCCTGTTCCTGAATTTGGACAAAGTGCATATTTCCAAGATAGGCTATTGTAACATAAAGTGTCTGATTAGCTCCCAGAAAGCCTCTCATTTGTTGTCTGGTACAACTCTAGGAGAAGGGAAAAAAGGCAACAGTGAATGACCAGAATGGGTGCACTGGCCATTCTGTCCCAGTGCCGAGACATGCTCTGTATCTGTTCTTCACATGAAGACATCTCCTACCCCACAATTAACTGGAATGTGGCATGCCATTTTCTGATAATTAAATTTTAAGGTACAGACACTGTAATAATTTATAAATATGCTGAGATGTAAATACAAGTGGATCTTTTCACCTACTGGGATTTTCAGGCAAGTGCTACGAAGAGTTGATATTTCAGTGTGGGCCATGCGCAAATAAACAAAACGCAGGAAGGATTGTAAGTCAAGTAGTTAATGCGATATTGATCTGTACTTGGCAGTTCAGAAAGTAGAAAAGGGGTTATCAGCAGATCAGATTTACAGGTACTTGAGGAGCATGTGTTTAGGAGCATGAGGAAAGTGTCTTTAGGTGTGTGTGCCCCTGTGAGGCTTTATGCTTCCTGTATATGGTATTGAACATCAAGAAGCCTAAAAGTACAAAATAAATATTTTTTTTCCTTTATTTAATTATCAGCTTAGATGTTAGTGAGCAACGCATATCCTCTGACTTATTGAGACTTCTCTTTTGTAGAAAATTAAGAGTAAATGGTTAGCAACAAGTGTGAAAGTGAGAAATGGTTGTCGTTTGTTTTCATTCAAAGGTTGAGTGTTCGTTAGAAGTGGAAATCAGTTAATGTTCTATTCCTTGAAGTAAATTATGTGGAATTTCACAGCATTGCTCTAAATAATTATTTGTAAATGGAAGACATTAGAGATTACTTTGGAAAGCTCGTTGCTGTAATAAAAATAATTCAATATTTGTTTTCAGAGTTTCTAAAGGAATAAAGTGCGAAATTTTACTTAAGCATAAGTTGACTTAATGCATGAAGACTATTGGACACCTAAAGGATATTTCCATAGTACATTTTCTGTGGAAGTATGTTTTTTTGAGGAAAAAATTTCAATTCCTTGCCCTCTGTGGATTTATCTCAAAGGAAGACTGTTGTAGTTAGACCAGCTTTTCTGGGGATATGATTTTGGCAGGGGACAACTACTTTTACAGCTGCAAACCATATTTGTCTCTTCCCAGCTCATCATGCTGCACCGCTAATGCACTGGCCCAAACATTTAAGTAAAACTTGCAGTGAACCAGGTAGCTGAAGAACAAGTGCTTTCCTTCCATGTTTTCAGTGATGTCTAAGCAATCCTGGTCTAAAGTTCTGGGCTTGTTTCTGTTGTGTTGCCAGCAACACAAAGGGCTGGACTGACAAAGCATCTGTATTTGCAGTGTTTTCCATGAGGGAACAAAAGGTCTTTCTTGAAAAAGAGATTTAATTTTTTTAAAATTGAAATTTAAGAAAAGAGAGAGGGAGGTGGGCACACATAGGTTTTGGGGCTGGGATATTTTTGGTATACAAAATATGGCTTTTTAAAGGGGCATTTCAGATTTGGCAATAACTTGGTTTTCCCCATTAAATGCTCTGAGCAGAGTTGTCTCTTGGTTACAATTTAGGGAGAAAAAAGTCCTATTAAAATGCACCTTCAAGATTATTATATGAAAAAATCTTCAGTGCTTATCTTGTGGTGTTCAGTGTCTGGTTAGCAATACATGAGAAGGAATAAAATGCCTTGTTACAATAGGCTGTCTACTTTGTACATAGTAATGCATTTGTGAGAATGTACTCTAGGATTGTGGACAGACTTTCTGAAAGACTGGTTTAAATAATTTTGAAGTACTTTCCTGCAATACTTTATAATGTACTGAGGAACAGAAATTTGTTTAGTAAAACCAAACTTTTTCTGTGTTTTAAATTGGTTATTTTATTTAGTCTTAAATTGACCTTTCATGGATCATAATACATACGCTTTAAATGCTTAAATATAACATAATTCTCATTATTTGGCGTTATTTGATCAACAGGAAGAAAAGGAGAAAAATGAATGCAATAGCCATTGCAACAAAAGTATGACCATTCCAAACTATAGTAGAAGATACAATTCTGCGTAATTCATAATAATGTCTCTGGGTGCTCTGGTGGTGTTTCAGACCAGTGGGTGCAGACAGCACCCACGCTTACAGACAACAGCACTGGGAACAAGACATTTTGCCTGAACTAGGCTGAATACAGTGCCTTAAGCCAGGAACCCCCATGTTAAGTCTAAAATGAAGGTTTAGCAGAGATGTAAGGTTAATGTTTGTGTAAGATGTGTAGTGGTGATTTTGTTTCTCATAGGCATAATTTCCTGTTTCCATGTAAAATTAGAGAGAATGAACCACACTCATTTTTGGAAGTATTTTCCATGCTGCAAAACATATTTGGAACCTAATACTAGTATTAAGGTCAATTACACATTTTTAATTGAAAAAACCATTCTATCGTGACGGAATTGCTGGCAGGAGCAGATGACCCAAGTGCAGCTGACCATGCAAGAGTTGGTCAGCTCTCCAAACCGTAACATCTCATTTGGATATAAAAATATTTCTCAGCCAAACAGTAAAACTTTTCATCTTTCAGCCACAGTGTTAAACACTGATTGTTGTTCGTATTACGTGTAGTTCAAGACACCAGACCTGATGCAGCAACAGCCTTGCTTAACCTTACCGTGTAGAATATAACTAAAGACTTCAATACTCAATTATTTGCATAAAAAGGTTATTCCTGTTATTGTTACTCTCACACTACATTGTAGTTCTTCAAACCAAGGCATGTAGTATTGCAGTACATTCATATTAATAATTATTATGTTACTGTTTTGTATTAAAAAGTATTAGGGCCTTTATCTGGCAATCTCTGTATTCTTGGAGAAGGTATGGTTCTGTCTGTACCTCTGGAATGATATGCTAACTGAAAATACAGTAAAGTACAATTAAATTTCTTTTTTTTGTCACCTGATAAGAATTCCAGTGTATATGGTACATTTAGAGTGGAGCTCAAAAAATATTAATTCCTCAAATGGGCAGTTTATGCTTCTTAGTAATATTTAGTTTTACTGAAGAGGGTATTAGTATTTTTCAAAGTATTTACAAGCATGGTTAGGAAGTGGCTCATCCTCTGGTTTAAAAGTAGAGAACGCAAAATTTGTTTTATCTGCCCATCTCTAACTTTTGCAACCTTACTGCCTTTCAATTTTCAGAAACTTACTCAAGCCAAAAACTATTTATTTTAGCTAGAACTTTAAAAGTATTAATTTGTTCCAATGGATTTCAGTTTCTGCTTTCATTTCATTAGAATGCTGTTAGGTTACTTTTGCTTCAGTTAGTACAGATTTTTTTTTCTATATTCCTATGCTAATACAGTGCATCAAATTCTTAAATATAAAATGATATAGCTATTCCATTACTTTAAAGATACTGAGATTTATAATAGAGTAATTTGATAGAGCTAGAATTCAGGCTGCTGAAGAATATATGGTGCAACGCTCAGTTGCATGCATTTTATTTTTACATTTTCCATAAGACACCCATGTCCTTCATTTTCTGAATGAATGGTGCTTATTGAATTTGTAAATGTTTGGTGCTTTCTGTATGGAGCAACTGGATGATGAGAATTTAAAGATATTGTCTGAATTTGGCATTGCGTATAGGTTTATTTTTCACTTGGACTTTTCATTGGGTGTCCCATTGCCAAATCATAATACCCTTGAAAATACTGTATGGTTTATACTTTCTGCAGAACACAGTACTACATAACCTGAGACTGCAACACTGCCTGAGGTGAAGAACATCATTATGGCACTTCTGTGCAGAAAGGCAGGAGTCAAGGGCTGTTTTGAGCGTGGGATTTGTCCAAGTGTTCTGCAAACACTTATTATCATAACCTGATCATAAGGGTGATATTTTCTGTAATAGCTTTTAAACTACATTGTCTAGCTTCTCTGACTGAAACTAAGGCTTCTTCATGCAAAATACTGAATGTATGTTAAAAAAACAAAACAAACCTCTCAATTTTAAAAGTATTTCTGATATGAACAAAGGATTTGAGCACTGGACACCATTTAAACAACAGGGAGATGAACTTTGGGATCCAATAGTTGAGACTGTGGTGACAGGAGGGAGGTGAAAGCTTCGTGGTCAGAAGTGCACATGAGAATATAAAAGGCTGAAGCCTTGGGTAAAGGGCTTTGCAATGATAGTTGTGATTCTACTAATAGAACTGCATGTGGGTTTGTTGTCATTTTTTGTAATGTATTGGAGTTTTTTGAGTCTCTGAACCATGAAGCTAGTTCACAGTAGGAAAAGCTGTTTTTTCCAGGAAAGAAGGAAGCCAAAAGTCTACCTGCTGCCTGCAGAGGTATTAGCAGCATTAAGAACAGTTTCCAAAACCATAGAAGAGCTATTTGGCCCTGCCCTCCCTTTCGTTAAATAATGTGTACGTATGTTAGAAAAATTGAACTAGAATAATATAAGTTAAACCATGTCTTGTGATTTATTTTTTAAACTTTATTTCCTTGCTATATAAAGATGAGTGAGGCTGATTAGTTTTTTCTTTGTCTGATATTGTCTCAGAACTTTTTTCTTTATTTTCTTTTTTCTTCCCCTTTTTGTTTAATCCAAAGCCTGGCCTTTTAGGGGTTTTTTTGCATAAGTAACAAAATAGTGTGTGTTTTGTATTTCAGATAATAAAATTTAGAATACAATGTCTGGATTCTTGTTTAAAAACAAACAAACCAACCAAACAAAAACCAACCAACTAAAATCGCTAGAACACAAAGCTTGTTATGTGACATGCCTGAACTCTTGAATTGCTTTTTCACTCATGAGAACTCTTTTGAGCTTTGTAACTTGTCTGAACACTTGACTGTAGACACTTTCTCCAGAACACAGAGTCTCTGTGCTTGGTGCCAGGAGACCGATTCTGGGCCTTCCTCATATTTCCTGGCCCTGAGGGCAAGTCAATGCAATCTTCCTCTGTTGCATGGTTGAATGCTAAGAGATAACTGGTCCAGGTTCTGTTCTCATGGAAAAAAAAAGAAATCCCCAAAGGGCAGCTTCTTTCTAAATTCTCTGCTGCTGCTTTGTCTTCTCTGCTGCTGCTTTGTCCATTTTTGTTGCTTCTTGTTCATTTTTAAGCTATACAAAATATACTGATCAGAAGACTTTTTTTCTATTAAGATGTGTTTTATAGCTCTCCTGTCTGTAACATATTTGGGAAGTGTGGGGATTTCCTGGAGTTCGGAGTACAAAATATTGTGTTAAAACCACTTATTGCATGAATAGTTTATTCATTGATCTGTATATATACACACACCTGTATGTATCTCTGTGTTGGTGAGAGTACTTCCTAGTTAAATGCCAAAGAGATAACCTACCATGTTGTGGTGCAACTGGAACTTCCCATAGGAGATATCTGGTTACTTGAAAACTTCCACTGAACGTTAGGCAGCTTTGCTGGTTGCGCAGCCTTCTTGAGCTGCTCGGCTCCCTGGGCTCCACAAACTGTTGGCTGCCCTGCCGGCTGCTTTTCTGTTCAGCTCACTTATTATCTGTTCAGCTGGAGAGTTGGCGAGCTCGTGCAGTGAGGGACTTCGAACCTCAGGAGATCCACGGACACAGGATGCCTACTAGATAAGCTGCGAGAAATGAATTTGTATCTGGTTGACCACCAGCCCTACAAACTAGAACAACTAAATGAAATGTTTAAAAGTATTTAGCATTTGGAAAGGAGGAATTTTAGACTTGGATTTTGGTCCAATTCAGTTTCATGCTGTAATGTATAATCTGTGTGTGTTATTCTCCAACAGAAAACCTCTCTTCAAATTTCTTTTTAGGCTATACTTTTTTTTTTTTTTTTTTTCCCAATGTCTTGAATGTGCTTTTTCTCCCAGTGGTATTTACAGCAATGACATGCATATAAAGGCAAAATATGATCAGGAAAATTAAAGGTTAAAAAGTGTAGAGAAAAAAACATTCTACAAGATGTATAAGGTTGTCATGATTCATACAGTATTTATGTAGTCATATAGTCATATAAATAATAATATTTGGTGTCTTATTTGTATTATAAAAACATGCCAGATTGTCAAAAGTAGCTTTCAGAGTGCCTATGTGTTTTTTCTTATGATTTAACAGGTATGATTTAACAGAATGCCTTTTCTCTAATATTATATTTCATGTTTGCAGGTAATATATGCTTTGAACACTAAAAATGATGAACATGAAGCTGCTATCCAAGCCCTTAAGGATGCTCACGAAGAAGAAATTCAACAAATTCTTGCAGAGACCAGAGAGAAGATCTTGCAATATAAAAGTAAAGTTGCAGAAGAAATGGATCTCAAGAGGAAGATACAAGTTTTAGAAGAGTCACTGGAAGATCATAAAAAGATGAAACACCAGGCCTTGACAGAATTTGAAGCCTATAAGGATAGAGTTGAAGATATGCAGCTTTGTGCAGAAGCTCAGCATGTCCAACGTGTAGTAACCATGTCAAGAGAAGTAGAAGAGATCAGAAAGAAATTTGAGGAAAGGCTGCGAAGTTTCATACAGTTGCAAGTGCAGTATGAGAAGGACAAGCGTACAGCTCTGGAAGACTTGAGAGCTGCCCACAGGCTTGAGATTCAAGAACTTCTGAAGACTCA
This sequence comes from Pampusana beccarii, assembly GCA_013399365.1. Lineage (NCBI taxonomy): Eukaryota > Metazoa > Chordata > Aves > Columbiformes > Columbidae > Pampusana > Pampusana beccarii. The sequence goes on along the minus strand of VWYH01006859.1, from coordinate 815,708 downwards.
ACAGAGTCAGAATGCTACTTTAAGTAAAGGTCAAGAAAAGCTAGAGGAATTGCATAGACTGGAGCTGGAAGACTTGAACAATAAAGTTGAAGAGTTAAGGCTGGAAAGAAAAAAGCTTATTGAGGAGTATGAAGGCAAACTCAGTAAAGCACAGTCCTTCTATGAACATGAACTTGATTCTTTGAAAAGATCTCAGCTTTTTACAGCAGAAAGTCTACATGCTTGCAAAGAAAAAGAAGTGGAACTAAGAAAAGAATTTCAAAACCAGGAAAGTATGTTGCGGAAGAACCTGGGAAAGCTTAAAACTGAATTGCAAATGGTCCAGGATGAAGCTGCCAGTTTACGGGAAAAATGCCAAAAACTTCAGGTGGCTCTTGGTACAGCAGAAAACAATGTTCAGGTGAGATTGATGATATGTTGTGCCCAAGACTGTGAATTTTCTTTTCCTATTTATGTTGTCTTTCCATAAGGCTGAAGGTTGAGATGATTGGAACATGCAAACTTAATTTTCTGTAACTAGTACTTGATCGTAATCCACTTCTGAATGTATTTATATTTAAAAATTTGTGTCCAGTTTTTCCAGACTGAATTAATGCTACTTTATAGTCCAGTAGAACCTGGAAGCCCCTACCCAGAGGAAAGTTTTGGTCTCCTTACTTTCAGCTGTTCATGGACAGAACATGGTTGTTCTAGTCATACTACCCAAAGTGCAATATACGCAATAGAATACTCAAAACTGTTACCACTTAAAGAACAAACAAAAAATCCCAAGCCCTGTTTCGCAGTATCTGTAGCAAATTTTTTAAAATCACGTCCTGCTCAGATCATCATGGCTGAGGTGATCAAGGGCATAATTTCACCACTTCAGGTGTCCATGTTTCATTACACATCCTGTCCAGTGATTTCCCCAAATCTATTTCCTGCTCTAGTTTCTGAAATCATCCTTTACTATAGCGGTGACTTAAATGATGAGAAATCTAGCTTTCCTTTTAAAACAGAACAAGATTTCCCTTTCTTTCCACAATGGCTGAGAACACATCATGATACTACCCAAGATATGTTATTGTGAATCAGTGCATCAGACTTAATACGTACTAAATGTTTGATGTAACTAATTGCCTAGCTCTCATTTTATGTATATCAATGTGCAGCTTAATTTGTGTCAGTAATAAACACAGTTGCAATGGAGGACACTGTAAACTGCTATGAACATATAGTGGGTTCTTCAGCATGAAGAACTCTCAGATACCAGAAACCAGGTTTTTCAAATCGGCTCCCAGACTCTGTGGACCATCTTACTGTTTTTATTTTTAATATACTTTTTTGAATATTGTCACATTTCTCTTATGCATCCTTGTCATGCCATATATCTGGTATCTTATGGTGCTTCAACCATATTTTTGGAAAAACACATAATACAAAATTAATATGATGGTAATATTACAAGATTTCGACTTTTGTATGAATAAAACTTGTTTGCCGAAGGGTCTTTTCTGTATATTTTAGTCTAATGCTTATTTAAATTTAAACATGATTGTTTTTAATGATCACAGGTGTTATGCTGTTCTTCCTCTAGGTTCTTCAAAAACAGCTTGATGATGTGAAGGAGGAGGAGATGTCATTGCTAAGCAAACACAAAGAAGTGGAAAGTGAGCTAGCAGCTGCTAGAGAACGCTTACAACAGCAGGCCACTGATCTTGTTCTCAAAGCCAGTATGTATGTCAGTAACTTAATCTGGAAAAGTAATTAATCTATTTATTCTAATTTTTCCTTTTTCTTTTAATCCTTGTGCAGGTCTAGACTACCTAAAGACTGTTCAATGCTGTCCATAGGTGTTTCTAACAAGTTTTGGGTTTTGTTTTGTGGTTTTTGTTTTGTTTTTTTTGTTTGTTTGGTTAGTTGTTTTTTTTTTTTTAATTGTTATCACGTACATTGCACTTATGATTTTTTTTACTGTGTACTTATTTGTCCAAATGTTCTACTTTGTATGGTATGTCTTCCACACCTTGGAATTTCTTGCCTTACCTGTGCTTGTACAGAATGCTTCTGCTGTGTATCTGTTCTCCACATAATCATGGGGACATCCCTCCTGTTTCTCCTCCCTTTTTTTGTTGCCTTACCTTTTTGCTGAGACTGCAGTAGTTTGCTTTATACTTACTGTCAGAAGACTTGCAGCTTATCAGTTAATAAATCTGTTAGGTTTTTCTTTATAGCTGTTTTCTTGACTTCTTTGTACTTGTTGGCATATGGAAAGGTGTAGGAAATGGTTTAAGATTTGCCTTTACACCTGTGGGTTTTAACTTATTGGCATTGTCTCTCTAGTAAACTGCTTAGTGGTAGGGCATGGGCCTGGGCCCAGGTGCTTGAACTTGGTTAACTCTGCTGTGGGTAGGATTGTAGGCTAAAAATAAACCCCTGGCTTTTCTTTGGCCTTGTTCAACTAGACCAATCGTAGAAATACCTGATTATTTTCCACACAAGTTAACACAAGCCCAGGGGCCCTTCCCAAAAGTCGGTTTGGATAACATCACCTAGTTTTGAAGGCTGGGATGTTGCCAGACTGTGCTAGTTGGCCTTAGGGCCAGAAAATACTTCACAGCGTTAACTTGCTAGTACTGTAATAATTTACTATTTATATTATATATATTACCATATTTACTATTACTGTAATAGCTTACTGTTAACTGGCTACATGTGGCCTAGCCCTCAAGCTGTATATATGACTGTGGCCTGTGTCAAGGCTTTGTTTCTATCCTTCAAATAATGAAGCAGTTCCTGCAGATGCACTGAGTGTGCTGCCTAGGGAGAGCTTCATGCCTAGGACAAGTGGCATGGATAAGCTAGGTAGGGCAAGGGCTAGGAATAGTCTGGGCTATATATTTGGACAATATAGAGGCCGACTGGAACCCAAGACTGCAAAGTCCTACTGGATGTAAATAGCTCAAAGGAATGCACTTCCTGCTAAGAGGATCTCAAATCATGCATCTCAAGTGGAAATCTGACTCTCCAAAAAGTGATGTGTGAAGCACTCATAGAAAAATTGACCTGAGACCATTGGAGGAAAAAAACCTGTTCTCATACACTCTTTGGCCATTCCTCTTTCTTTCCTTAGGCAGAAGCATGAGAGAGGTTCAGCAACCAGCCCCGGATTTACTGGAAATAAACATCCAGGCTATTTTTCCTTTTTACTGATGGCAACAAGTCATCTAGACTGTCTCTCCAGTGCTGGTCTCCTCTGGCACCAAGGTTTTTGGCTTTACCAGAAATTGCACTATGTCCACGCTGTTGCTGAGCTCAGTGGTACTGTCAATAGGACATCTTTGCTTTACAGCACCTTGCTGTGCAACAAGAACCAGGAGCCCTCTTTACAGCCACGCCACCAAGCTATTAATGGTGGTATAATTTGTTACCAGCCTGTTTGGAAATGGTTTCTGACTCTGGCCGACTGCCCTTTTTTTTGATTTTTCAGCTTACACTTGGAACTCGGAAATCCTTCCCCAAAGAAACTAAATTCTCATACTTAATTACCATTCAAAATATTTACTCATTGTATTGCAATTTGAGAACACTGTATTAAGTCTATTATGGGAAATTAATGTATTTTCTTTTTATCCTGGGATTCTAAACCTGAAAAGAAACTGCTGCATTTCATACCTTCTGTGTAGAGCAAGAGGAATGGGAAGCCTCCATTGTGTGTTGGTGTTGCTAGGACAAAAGCTCTAGATCAAGTGTGTGTGTGCTTAAAATAAGTTATGCATGTACATAATACTTCCTGACAAACTTGAAATTCTTGTATGATTATTCTCCTTGTTGTATTCTAAAATCTGGGTTTGCAAATACATTTCTTAAATGGCTGAACTTTTGAAACAAGGTAGTTTTTGAAATGTTATAGAAGTTCAATATGCTTGTTATCTTAAGTTTTTCTCTTCAGTTTTTAGTTTTATCAAACAAAAATGTCAAAATGATTCTTAGAATTCTCCAGAGCTTAGTTCAATTAGAGGTGTACATAGTTTGTAAAAATACTACTAATTTTGAAGCATTCTTCACAGCCAAATTACGTTATATATCTCACTGTCCTTCACTTCACGTCAGTGTCCACTGACAACGAAAGCTAAAATAGTTTACTTTTTGGCACATCTTGCTTTCACTGCAGGTGGAAATGAATCAGGAGTCTCAGTGTGTGTTTGTTTGTTTTTTTCTTGTGAGAAACAGTGACACACAGTCCACTTTCTTAGCTATTTCACACTTAAATTTAAAAGCAATACTCTGGTAATAAATATCAACTAATCTGTCATTTTGAAGGTTATAATAAAATGGTGGGGGGAGGTCTCTCCTAGAAGTTGTGAATATAAGAATAATTTTTAAATTATTCCAAGTAAGTAATAGATTTTCTTATCTGGATACTTTATGTGAAACTGTTAAGGATCTCTGTATAATCCTTGAAAGTCTGTTTAGGTATCACTTCATTTTATCGTATGCTAATTTTTAGAAGGCATATTTCAAACATGTCTAGGTCTTGCAATTTCTGAAAACAATAATAGGTTGTTTCTGTCAAAAGAATCCATTCCAACATGGAATGTCAGCTTAAGTATCATTTCATAGTGCTTCTACAAAGATGTCAAAGTAACAGGAGAATATCTCTTCTCTTTCAGTGGAACGAACTTAGGAGCATCCTCTCAGTTGTTCAACTGAACAAACCTAGAAACATCCTCTTTTCCTAAATAGTCTTCTATTCCCTCCTAGGTCTTTCCGAGATTAACAGGAGTTTAACTGCTTTAGTCAGTTACATAGTAATATTTTCAATAATATAGATATATATTAGGAAGAATGAGGACAAAAATTTCTGAAGCTGTAAACCTCATTCCACTGATGTTGTGAAGGATAGATGATTATACTGTCTAGCTTTTTAAGTAGTGGATGTTGGTGGTTGTTGGGTTTTTGTTGTTTTATATATATACGTATATGTTTATATATATGTATGTATTTATATATATGTGTGTGTATATGTGTATAAAAATAAATTAAAAGCAAGCCTTCAACCTGCAAGGATGTAGATCATACTTTACTATGGAGAGAATGAGTTCTGTTACATGTTTTAGTTCCATAAATTTTATATAGCTATAGCTGCTATACCTGGCATGCTGGTTAAATTGTTAAATTATGAGTTGGATAAAACTATAGCAGCTTTATCACTAGACTTCCATGTTCTGCTTTCTGTTGTGTAGCTTATAATGCGATAAAAATGTGTGGTTTTAGGTAGAGTAGGTTCTTCAGGATAGACTGTCCATGTTCCTGGACTTTCTCTTGGCTTTATCTTGGAGTCAGTATGCATCTTTGAGCCAGAAAAATTGAAAATAAAGAAGCCCCAGCACCAATTCCTCTACCCTTGTTGGACATTTTACAATAAAACTGAAAAAGGGAAAAGCATAGGGGAAGGTAGGCATTGCAGTGAAGATAATGGAGTTCCATATGAAAGCTTCCACTAGAGTTGTACTAGAAATCACTGAAGTATGAATGTGTACTTCAACTGCATGAAACCAATGCTTTGGGGTTTTAAAGAGCTGTTTTGTTTTTAGGTCACATTGGAATGCTTCAAGCTACTCAAATGACTCAAGAAGTTACAATCAGAGATTTGGAATCGGAAAAGTCTAGATTAAAAGAAAAACTATCCCAATTAGAAGAGGAAAGAAACTTACTACAAAGCAAAACACAGAGTCTGGATGAGCGACAAAGGCAGCAAATTCTGGCCTTGGAGAAGGTTAAACAGCTTATATTTATTTTAGTAGATGCCTAGTATCTAAAGTGTCTCAATAAGGAGAAATGTGAAATGTTTAAAAAATTATTTAAAAAGCTGTTATCTGAAAATGTGTTGAATGTATTTGAAAATACTGAACAGAAATTTTCTATAGGCTTGATAACTGATTGCTGTTTCTCCAGATTAAATAGGAAAAAAAAAAATAGATTTTATTATAGATATATTGCTTTGCATGGATGTATTGAAACAACCTTTTTAGTCATTGCTTAGTTGTTGTTAAATTTGTTTTATATGAAAGTTAATTTCTGTATATTTATTTAATCAGTAATGTTTTTGGATTTTTTTCCTCTTCAGGTATTTTTTTAACTATTTAATAGAAATGATTGTATTTTTCTCTGTCTTTAGAAAGTAAATGAAGCACGGGAGACACAACGTGAATATTATGAGAAGGAGCTGGTAAAATTGCAAGCAAGATTGGAAGGAGAGGCTGCACAGTTAAAGGAGGCTCATTCCAAGACCTTAGAAGAACTGGCATGGAAACACCATACTGCAATTGAGGCTGTACATAGTAACGCTAATAAGGATAAGAAAAAACTGCAGATGGTATGTTTATGTCAAATATATTACGAAAAGCAAATGTTAGAGTTTCAATCTTGTACTGCATGGTTTTGTTGTATGGCAAGTTTTATTTGGAGTTACCTGCAGATCGGCTGTGCCTCTCTGAAGAAACTGTTCAGCCTTTATAAAAAGAACACACATCTTGTGAAAAAAAATAGTGCTTATACTGTCGTTTTTCTCCATACAGAAGAGAAATTCTCGAATACAACTTTCTTTTTGAGTATAGTAGGTGTGCTTTTTCAGATTTTGTGATCTATATTAAGAAAGGTTGATATATTGCTCAAGATCAGTCCTTCTGAAGGAGATGAAATATGTTGCTATAATATTTATTTAAAATTTTCATAAACAGTCCAGAAGGATAAAAAGATATGTTAGTACTTGACTATATGTATACTCGGAAAACAACAACAGCTGTTCCTAACTTATATCATGAATTGATGCTAAATGTATATCAACTGTTTATTTTCCATTACTAGGATCCTGAAACTGAAAGGCTTTTTTGTTTCACAAAATTGGCCTTTTCTTTGTTGGGATAAATGAGAGGACCCATTTTGAATTCTTATTTTGTACTCCGATTGTATTTACATAATACACAAATTTTGCCTTATACAGTAAATACACAATAAATATTACTTGTTTAATTTAAGGCTTTGTTATGCTCCTCTGGATTTTTCTCAGGAAATACACCGAGAAGCACAGTTGTAGTTAGTGATGTGCATCTTAGACTGACATTTTATTTTTGTTTTGTTTTCATAAATTATTTTACTGGTTTGTTGCTTCTTAAATTTATTTTTAATAAATCCCACAGATTTTTTTTTCACATTTCCCAGTAATGGAAGTAGTTCCTTGAGACATCAAGGCATCTATCTTTCAGGATTACTTTCTTTGTAACTTTAAACATACTTATTACTAATACAATGTCTATTAAGGATTTCTGGGAATATTTTTCTCCTGCTTAGGAAGGTATGGGATTCTTTTTGTTTTCTTTTGTTACTAAAATAATCTAGAGAATAAAACAAAGGCTATCGTAAAGTGTTCTTAAAATAAAATTAAATTAAAGTAGGGAACACATGTAAATGTGAGAAATGTGAAACTTTATTCTAGCAAGGGAAAACTAACTAGAGATGTCACGGCCAAGATCTCAGTGAATCCTAATCGGTGCACTGTCTCCTCTGTCAAAACAGTCTCGCTAAGCACGTTGTGTAGTTTGAGTAATTCAAGCAAGAAACAGTCATTTGCCAGTGCAGAGAAGAGCCGAATTTAGTAGGAGGAAGAAGCATAGGGGACATGAGCATGTATCGGGTCTGGAAGACTAGGAAAGACATCTAGGGTTTGGAAATCTTTAGAAAAAAAATGGAACAGTGGAGAATTCTAAAGAATCAGAATAGGACTCAAGAAATGGCTTTAAAGATCTCTTTGCTTCAATTCTTCCATCTATAAAATGAGCTGTAAAAATGGCATCATTTCACAGGAGGATTATGAAAATAGAACCACTAATAGTTTCGCGGTACTGTACAGCTGTACTGACAAGTGTCATAAAAGAACTAATTACTCAGTTATCAGAAATAGGGTCTGAATAGCACTAGTGAAATTTTGCAGACAGCAGATTTCACAGTGCTAACAAGGAAAATTGAGCAAGTCTCATTTAGCAGCAGCGTTTGTCCCACGTGGTGATTGATCTGGGCCTGCTGAAGAAAAGATGCACTTGTTGAGTTAGGTTGTGTAGCTATGTAGTACTGAAAGTGTAACCCTCTGTTTTGACACTCTGTCCAACTTCTACCATGAACAAAGAGATTGTGCAAGCAGTTTATACACAAGTTATTTATTGCCTGTTGCACATTCTAATGGAGCGGTAGAACTAACAAGATACTAAACTTTATGTGCTTCCTGCCACCAGCAAAACACTTGGAGTCTCTGTTTTTGGATGAGGAAGGGTTGGCCTCTGTTGCTTCTTGGAACAGCCTGGATGATTCTAAGCTGCTGTCTTCCAGCTTCCTAGTTTTGCTTAGAGTTTTGTACCTTTTCATGACAGTCTTTTTCCTCTTGAATTCTTGAGCTCTTAACTCTCCATGTTTCTGCAATGTTACCAGTGCCTGCAGTTGTACTTTTTGTTTTGTGCGTGGTTTTGGTCTGTGTATTTTCATAGCTATTTCTGAGATATTATTGATTTCTCAGAAATCTGAGCCTAGGGCTACACAGAGCCACTGAATCGATGCTAAGCCTTGCATTACAGCTGAAGCCCTAGGAGGCTCCTGTACAAGGAAGCCTCTGTAGCTGTGTAGAAAACCTTGAAATATTGTATTACATGGCTCTGGAGCATGTTACCTGGCAACCTTGATTTTCGTCAAGATGACTTTGTGGTGTAATAAATTTGATAGCATATTCCCCTGGAATATATAATAAAGCTCTTAATTTTAACATGTTTCCTGTTAAGTATTTTGTGACAGAAGTTGTTCTTCTGAAAATATATTCTGGATGTTAACAAAGCTGAGGCACACATTTATAGTTTTCCTTAAAAAATGAATGAAGTTTCTAATAAATACATATAGAACATAGGCTCAAGTAAAAGAAACAGAATTCATCAGAGTCTGGCTATTACTCCACAGAGGTCAAATGAAAACAGAGGTGTTATTTGATTCTTTCCATACAGTTGAACTTGAAGACTAGTTTATTTTGGTTCTACGTAGCTTTTATAGATATGGTGTGGGACTTTTTTTCATTTACTGTAACAGCCTGAAAAACTTCCCAAATCTTAGTCTCGATTTTAAGATTTACTCTTTTCTGTGGGGCTTATGTGTAGGCGACAGATAGGTGAAGGCTGAAGGTTAAGCATGTTATCAGTGTAATTTTATAAAAAGTGAAAACTTCTGCATTCTGTCAACTGAGATCAGGAAGCTTTATGCTAGGAAGAATAATTTTCATTTAGTGCACGTGTACTTTGTGATGACCATATGTCAAGTATTTAATGTTTCTTCCATCCGTCTTATTTCTGAAGGAGTTGGAGCAGCAGTTTGAGAAGGAGAAACTGCATTTGGAGGATGATAAGAATCAGCTCAGACAGCAGCTGGAAAACCTGAAGGAAGAGCTGACAACGAAACTGACTTCTGCCAATCAGGAGGTAAGGGTTAACTTAATTGTATCAGCTAGACTATGTTTCATCAATAATGATCTTGTGCTTGGAGTCCAGTACAGAGCTGGGACTAGACTGTTTAGTCTGTTTAGTGCCTTATTTCTGTTTAGAGTGGAGTATTCTTCAAACATAAGTTGCTTGACTGCTTCTGAGCGCTGATTTTACTGTCCTTTACAAAGTAATTAACAAAGCAAAAGCGACTGAGGTACACCACAGTTGACATAAACAGCCTTTCTTGTTTTATATTATTTCTCATTATTTACACAGGCCTCTACAAAAAAACACCTCAGGAGACAGAGTGGAAAATTAATTTATTTAAACCCATGTTTGTTACAATTAACGTATTGTAAAAACCTGTCAGCTTCCTGACTTGCAGATGATCTTTGTATATTTCCATCAAAACATAACATGAAATACATATTTATAGTAAGACTCAAATTATTTGCTATGTTTTAATACATGTAATACATTTTAAACGTATTATATCTTAATAAAGTTTTAATATTTCGGGTTTGAAATCACTGTTTTTTCATAATATGGTATTTTAAACTAGAATATTTTATTACTGATCTCAAAATCATCAATCCATCCTTGCCTGAAATATTTGCCTTGTTTCAAGAAAATAATTAATCAGCTTCATTGTTCAACAGGCCACACACATGATTTCAATGAGTGCTTTAAGACAGACTTAAGCATGAATTGGAGTACTTTTTTTCAGTGGTGCTTGTCATTACCATTTTCTGTACTGTACAAGTTCTGGAGGTGGCAGGTGTTTGTCTAATGCTTGGGGCTTGCAATTTGCATGAATGTTGAACTTGCTTTAGAAGAAAACTGCTTGCTTTCAATAAATTGGAAATATTACCCTTCTGAAAGTATAATTAATATTTTATTATCGTATTTTAATGTAAGAATATATAATGTGTTTATATTATTAATTTATATATCGATTGAGTTATATATATCAACATATAATCATTATATATCTACCTCTATATGTATATATATAATCAATCATATGTATCAATATATCAGTTATCAGAGGACTGGAGCACCTCTCCTATGAAGACAGGCTGAGGGAGCTGGGGTTGTTCAGCCTGGAGAAGAGGAGGCTCTGGGGAGACCCCATTGCAGCCTTTCAATACTTAAAAAGGGCCTGTAAGAAAGATGGGAACAGACTTTTTAGTGGGGCCTGTTGTGATAAGACAAAGGGTAATGGTTTTAAATGAAAAGAGGGGAGGTTCAGAGTAGATAAGAGGAAGAATTTTTTTATGATGAGGGTGGTGAAACACTGGCACAGGTTGTCCAGAGAGGGGGCAGATGTCCCATCCCTGGAGACATTCAAGGCCAGGCTGGACGGGGCTCTGAGCTGCCTGGCCTGGTTGAAGATGTCCCTGCTCATTGCAGGGGGTTGGACTAGATGACCTTTGAAGGTCCATTCCAACCCAAACCATCCTATGATTATGTATCAGTCCGTTACTGTAGTAATATACCTGTTAATGTATTAAATTACTATAAATAATATCATCTAAAAGTATAAATGCCTATGTTCAATATATTCATAAATAATTTCAGAGTAATGTGAACCAGGTGTATTAATATATACCCCAGATAATATATACTACCAGAGTAGTTGAACCTACCATCTTTAGATCTCAGCAGCACTGCAGATCAGTCAGTTGTGAGGACCTGGTAAACAGGAGACTGCCTCTTTCTGATAGTTGTGAATGCCTTTGGCAGTACCTCAGACCTTGGAGAGGGTGTAAATTGAAGCTGGAACTGCTCTTGCTTCTTAGCAGCATTCTTACCTACATGCACATTAATAAAAATGTGATGTATTTGTTATATTTGTTAACAAAATCATAAACAGGTTTATTTCTCCTTTCAAAATTACAGAAAGTTCTGTTATTCCTTTTTAGCTCTAACTTATCTGTTGTGTGTTAACTTCCCTTGTTGCTGCATTAAATTTGAGGAGAGCTCTATTGTCATTCAACACTGGTTTTAATTTAGTTACTCTTTATCAACTTCTCTTGGGTTTGTGAGTAATAAACTTGCTCCATTGAAACAAATCACTTCAAATGTTTTAAGAATGAGTTTTCATTATCGAACTGTTATCAAGTTTCAGGCTTGGAAAATTCATCAGCACACTGAATTATCAAAACAGAGGCATAGCTAAGGAACAGATAACTCTAACATGAACTAAAATAGGGGACTTAGGGCCAGCTGCTGTTTAGTAATTGAGCTCATGTACGATACTATGCCAGGATAAATGTAATACAGTGTATTTTGTGTTATTATTGAGAGAATGAGAGAGTGTACAGGCAAGAAACTTGGGGTGGTCTGTAATCCACTCCATGTAGTACAGAGGTGATACTGTGTTTATTTAAGTGTGAGACAAGTGCTTTGCTTGCAACCACAGCTTTCTCCAGGTTCTCTATTGACAACTGACAAGAGTTTCTCAGTGTCTTCACTGACCTGGAAGAAACTTCCCTGTGAAATGTCTGGCACGTCTTTATCTTAGCTCTTACATTTCTACTGCTGCTGCTTTTTTGTGTGTGTTTGTGGGTTTTTTTGGTTTGGTTTTTTTTTGTTTGTTTGGGGTTTTTTTTGTTTGTTTGTTTTTGTTTTGTTTTAATTTACAGACTTCATTTAACAGTAGGCATATATTTATTACTTTCTGCAGATGCTAGCTTAGTTGTAGCTTCCCTGCAGAGACAGCTGGTTTTGGACCTATGTCATCTTCTTTTCTTTTTAACAGACCTTTTGGTAGCAATTATCTTAGCTAAAGGATGAGGAAGATTCAATCCTCATTAGGCTCATTCCTAGTACTAAGCTGTTTAAGAACAGTACTATCTTAAATATTTGCCAGAGATTTTTTTTTTTTTTTTGAGAGAGGTCTGGTTAAGTCAAGACTAACTTTTTCACATATATCTCAGGATGAGGCTGGCTGTTTTCTCTATAGATTTGCTTCCTTTCTCTGTAGACCAGCCAAGACCTTTTAGAAAGACCCTTTGTGTTGCTTGACAGAGTTACTACTCTGTAAGGATCAGCCACCTCTGTGCAAAGGATCTCTGATTATATTACGCAAGATCGTTTTAAACAGCCTCCAGCATTGCTTCATTATCGGTAGAACAGAACTGAGCACTATAAGTGCCATTTCTGCGTAATGTTTCCATATCCTTCAGATCTACAGGACTGCAGTTTGTTTTTCATGCAAGTGGTGTGCTACTACCAGGTACATAGTGCTCCATGTCGAGGACATCAATAGTTTTATGGGCAGTTTTTCATGTAGGGTTTCTCCTTCAGGTAACAGTGCTTTGTAGGGAATTACTAGTCATTTACATATAATGCAAAGGAGCACCTAGACAAGTGCTCAAGGTCACATTAGTTTTTCTCTGAGATCTGTCATGCCAAAAAAAATTTGGACTCCTTGCTGAGAGGAGTCGTCCCTCTCTTTAAACACTCTGTGGGTTGCATACAGAAGGAGGGGTTCCGGTGGTGGTGTGGGTGTGCCTGTGTGTGTATGGATGTTGCTAACAGTGCTTGCATATAATTATGCTAACAAACAGAAATAAATAATAGTTGTAATTGTTGCTTGTTCATACCTGCAAACCAAATGATAGTCTTTTCTTAAGACATTTGTCCCTTTGTGAAGGAATTTATCTCAACATAAAAAGGCAACGGTTTAGACTGTTACTTCTGCAAAAATTTCATTTCCCATTAGTTGCTGTTCCTTGGTCCCCCTTGCCCCCGATTATGATGTTTTTCCAGCCTACGTATTTTAAATATTTTTCCTTTTCTACAGCTGATGAACTATGTCCAATCTATAATATTCTTACTTGAAGCAAAGAAGTACAGTATGATCACTTTACAGATGGGCAGCTGAAGCACAAACAGGCAGAGAAAAGTGTATTGTTACATAGCAGTTAGGGAAATAATCACATTATATACTCTACAGATATTAAATTGAGCTTTAAGAAGGCTAAATTATGGACAGGTAGCAATCTGAAAACACAGCACAAGTTAATTTATCCATTAGAGGAAACACATACCCTAACACAAGTTAATTTATCCGTTAGAATTTATATGTTTTGAAATAGTGGTTCTCATTATTTTAAGTTTAATTTAATTTAGTGGTTTATAACATTCACACAGTGAAATTATAGGGAATTTCAGAACTCTTATGTAACCTCTTTCCTTGCAAAATGCTTCAAACATAGGTTGGATTTCTTTTCCTGTAAAAATCCTTTAATTGAATCTTTGTTTGATTTTACGATATTACAATAATTTGCTTTTTAATGCAGAAACATTATGTGATATTAAAGGAGAAGAGGCTGTGCAAATAAAAATTTGTCTAGGTTGGAACTGGAAACCACTGGAAGAAAATGAAACCAGGATAACTTGGATGCCATTAGTAATAATTAGGTAAATTACCTTTTTTTAAATGTCATAGGTCTGTCGTCTTCAAGACCTAGTACGAAAAAGCGAACAAGGCCTTGGTACTGCGGAAGGACATATCTCCAGTCTTCAAGAAGCTCAGGAAATACTCCAGAAAGAACTAGAATTAACTAGAGCAAGACTACGAGAGACCACAGATTCGTTGTATAGTGTTGAGGTAACATTAATGCTGGAGAATGAATTGTGCAAAGTTCAGTCACAGTGATTTTGGTCTTCTTTTTAGAACAGCAAGGAGTATTACAGTGAACACATTTTTGAAGGAGCTCCATAAGCCTTCATTAAAAGAGAGATTTCTCTTTTAATTTCAGGCAGAGAGGAAAAAAAATGGAAAACTAGGATGGATTGGCTTGGGTTTTTTTCTGTTTGGTTGGTTAGTTGATTGTTTTGTGGGGGGATTTTTGTTTGTTTTCAAAATAACGCTTTTAGTATTTAATGGGTATTGCTGCAAGGCCATCTTTCTGCAGTTAATATAAATTGTAGCTGCTGAAGTATGTCTGTACAAAATATATCTAGAGCTAGATTTTTCAAAGGCTTAACAGAATTTCATGAGAATGTAAAAATGTGTTATACCAGTGCTGTTCCAGCCAGTTGGTTGTACAACTGTACCAAGCCGGTCTTGGTACAAAACAAGATCCAGAGCTTACTAGCTCTAGAATTCATCTAAACTTGGTTGGTTGGTTGGTTTTGGTTTTGTTTTTTTTTTTCATTTTCTTTTCTCTGTCAACCACCAAGTATGCATGCATGCCATGTCTTCCCCAAATAATTGGCACAACCTTAATTTCAGGCTCAAATGGAGAATTTTGGAAGATGCTTGAGAATAGTTTAAAGATGCATAAAGATGCATGCTATGATATCTTGACAGATAGCAGACTATCATCCAGAAAATGTGATTACTTTATACAATTAAAGCAATTAATTTGTCTAAGAACAAATATATTGCCATTTTAGTTGGCTTAGACGTAACTGGAACTGTCTGTTAATCTGTCAACAGCTCATCAGCTTTAATACAGAGTATAACCTTTCCTTTTTCTTTCCTCAGTAATGTACATTTACAAGGTCACAGCAATATTTGAAGGAGAGCGGCAAATATTTTTTTTTAAATTCCCTGAATCTGTTTTTGTATTGGTGTTATTTACTTAAGATAAACAGCCTGAAACTGGATATTGGTATATATATATGTTTTTTAAAAATGTCTTTCAGCTATGGTCGTTATATGTGAAACATTAATGTAAGTATGAATTCTAGGTGGTATCTAACACTTTTCTAGTATGGTAAAATTTAAACAGAAATTGATGCAAATTCTAAAATTTTTTCTGTGTTCAGACTGAAAACCTGTTTCTACCAGGTCAGTCCAGTCAATCAACAGAAAGAAAATACATGAACTTTGTATCAAATCCAGTTAGCACAAGCTTTGAAATTCAAATAATATTTGATTTTAAAAATAAAATTTAAAAAAAAAAATCCAAAGCACACTTGAGAAGAACCTAGGCAATCTACTCGAAGTCTGAAGTTAGTCCTGCAGTGAACAGGACTTGATAACCTTTTGAGGTTCTTTCCAACATAAATTTTGCTGTGATTCAATGTAATAGTATTTGAAAAGATTACTTCTAGAACGACTTACTGGAAAATTGCTTTTTATAGCTTTTTTATAGGAATGCAAATTTTTGTTCCACAAGTAAGAAATATCAGCAGATGTATAGGCGCTAATCATCTGTAATTAGGAATTACACACTGAAAAAGTTACATCTCAGATTTTAAGAGGCAAATGTAACTGGCATTTTTATAAATGCATTAATTTAAGGTTTGAAATACTTTTTTTGCTGCTGATCAGTCTCTATTGTGAAGTTTGTGTTTGCAGGGAGAACTAGATCAGGAGAGACAACAGCATGAGGCAATGATTGCTGCCATGAGAGAAGAGGAGAAGTTCAAAGTTGACAGAATGGCTCGTGACTTGGAAATAAAATGGACAGAAAATCTTCGGCAAGTATTAATTTTTTTCTTTTATTCTTCACATAAGAAATGATGTATGTATTACATACAAATGTAATAGCAGATGAAGTGTATAAAACAACGGGGTTTGTTATTATCTAAGCTTTTCAAGTTATTACCAGGTTCTTAATTCTTTTTCACTTCTTGCACGAGGTCCACTGCGTTTTAGTTACTTGGCTTTTGCTTTCAGACAGGAATGTAATAAGCTTCGTGAAGAGCTGAGGCTTCAGCATGAAGAGGATAAGAAGGCAGCCATGACTCAGCTGTTGCAGCTGAAAGAACGTGAAAAAAATGCAGCAAGGGATGGATGGCAAAAAAAAGTTGAAGATCTTTTAGACCAGGTAACGGTGCTCTCTTTGAGAATGGGAAAGCCATTACAGTTTAGTTGCTGGTGGTTTATTACCAATTAATTACGTAGAATTGGTTGGGACATCTGTCTTTGAAATGAAATTTGTTAGCACTATGCTTTTTAAATCTAATAATTATCAAACTTATTGAGTAATATAAGAAGATACCTTAAAATCTATGAATCTTCCTCTTTATACTAAATGTGAATAAAAAATTGTTTACAGGTTTTTTTGGGGGAGTGGGAGGATGTTGACAGTCTCACTATAAGATTTATTTATTCATTTATTTATTTATTCCCTTTCTGCTCGCCTATTCTATTCTAGATATTTACCAATGCTAATTGTTTAGACTTGGAGGTATCCCTTATCTTTACAATAATGACACTGTACAAGTCACTGAGAAGTCAAAATGTTCCTCAGTTTCTACAACATGTTTACTACAGCTGTGTCTTCTCTCAAGTGATTTTGAACACTATTCAGGGATAGTTTTTTTATAAAATTGAGTTTTTCAATTGCAACTCACATTTCTAAACTCAGTTATGGTCGATAATTCACAGAAAATACTTGCTTCGTACATTTTCCAAACCATAAATACTATAGAACTGGTTTTATTGATGACAGTTTGAAAGAATAGCTGATAATGAACAAATACGTTTCAAAGTAAGAGAAACAGATTTTAGAACTGCAATTTCAGAGTGTTATTGTGGGATAGCTTTTAATTTGCTGTCTAATTTGAGAAGCCTAATAACTGAACACGTACTTGTTTATACGACTTCTTATAGAGACACATAACAATGTATTTTGCTGACAAGGAAATTTAAGCTTGTAAAATCTTGTGGCTTAGGCTCATAAAAGCTGGAGATTTTCAAAGTTCTTGGTCTGTTACTTTTTACAGCATGAATGTAATAAGACTTGGGCTCATTTGATTTTAAGCTTCACTTACTGTCTTTACCCAAGCTTCATTTTCTCTCTTCTACCTATAAATAGCATTTTCTCTTGGGAAGTCCAATTTGAAAGAGATATGTTAAACTTCCTGTAATTTTAATATACTTCTAAAATACTTCTTTCTACCTTTTAAAAATACCATAATAAGACTAACCTACAGTTTCAGAATGGGAAATTAGTATGTTGCAAATTAACATTTTTTTTTTCTGCATATGGAATGAATTTGACATCAGAAAACTCAGGAAGCTAACTGTAACAATGAGAATTTTACTAGGGAATTTGCAGACATGGGAAGTGGTCTGCATATGCAAAATGGTTGTTTTTTTCTTCATTCCTTTTATTACACCAAAGAGCTGCACCATTTCATAGCAGCACATGTGTTCAATGGACTATTAAGGAAACAAACCTTGGAGTCTTCACATTTTTTTATCCAGCTGTTGCTTTTCCAGAGCAGTGTTCCAGTTGGGGGTATTTCTTAAAAATTCAGAAGTCATTGTTGGTAACAGAGTTAAGCTTTCCCTCTGTAAGAATCTACATTTCATCCATTACGCCTGCAGGGGAGAGAATTCCAGACCGCAGCATTAAAGATGGGTGACTTAACTCTTAAGGAAATGAGTTTGTAGTAAGTCTCTCCAGATTGCAATACACAAAGGGCAGCCTCTGGGAATTGCACTGAGCTGAATCATAGGATTGTAGGCTAACTTAGGTTAAAGAGACCTCAAGAGATCATCTAGTGCAACCTCCTGCTCAAATCAGTCAACACAGATTTTGAACCAGTTTTCCTAGGGCTTTGTCCAGTCAGGTCTTGAATAAGCTCCAAGGATGAAGATTCCACAGCCTCTCTGATATAATCTCTTCTGATGCTTAATTATCCTCATAGAGTTTTTTTTCTTTATATTTAGACAGAATCTCCTTAGGTTCAGTAGCATACTGTGATGCTGTTGTCTCTCATTGTCCTGTGTACTGCTGTAAGGAGTCTGGGTCCATTGTCTCCATAACCATGTCATGGGTATTGGAAAGCTATTAAATCCCACAAAGCTTTGTCTTCTTTAGACTTCAACAAACTTGCTATAGTTCCCTCAGCAGGACAGATGCTCCAGTCCCGACCATCTTGGTGGTAGCTCTTCACTGAATGTGTTCAAGATTATCTACATTTGTCTTGTACTGTGGCAACCAAAGCTGAATGAACTGGAGGAGGAGACAGAATGCACCCTCCAGGTGACATGCAACAAGTGACAAGTCAAAGGGACTGGTCCTTTCATGGGTTGTTGCTACAGCCCAACATGCTACTGGCATTCCTTGCTGCCAGGTCATGCTACGTATTCATGTTTAGCATGCCATTAACTAAGTTATGTGAAGCAGATCTGTAGCCCAGTATGAACCAGTGCAGGGGTTTAGTCCATCCCATGTAAAGGACTTTGCATTTGTCCTTGTTGAATTTTGTGAGGTTCCTATCAGCCCATACCTATAACCTCTATAGGTCCCTGTTGGATGGCAGTCCTGCCTTTCAGTGTGTTGAGCCCTTCCACTGTGCTGGGCTCCACCTTCTACTCCTCCCAGTTTGGTGTCATCAGCAAACTCAGTGAGGGTACTGTCTGTCTCTTCCTCCAGATCATTGATGCAGATATTAAAATGAACAGGTAGTGGAGCAGGCATGTATTTGTAACAAGCTTTCAGGTAGAGTGAATCATTACCTGCTGCCCTTTCAGCCTGATAATCCAGCTGGTTCTCGTCCATCTGGTAGCCCACCCATCTGAATTGTGATACATTCAGAAACAAGGATGTTAAAAAAATCATGCTGAAGTTGAGGTTGCAAACATCCACTGCTCTCCCCCATCCACAGATGTAGTCATTTCGTTATAGAAGAAAATCGAAGATGGTATTTTCATTATGGAAGAGAGTAGAAGACTTTTGGTATCTGTTTCATAATGCAGAGATTACTACAGACTTTGGTAGTATTAATCCAGAGTGTTATTTTGAGTGGAAACTGCATTGGCCCCAGTTTGACACTACAAGAACTACTGCAATAGGCCTGACAGTGCTTGGTGATCTGTAAACGTGAAATAAGACTCTACCCCAGAGGGTTCACAGTCTAGTTTAAACAGACTGGAAACAGTGTCAAATGTGAGATTCTGCTGCTGCTACATATATATATATATTTTAAAAAAAAAGTTAACAGCATTGCAAATAATTCTTTTTTCAGTTCATGGAAAGGATATATGTTCGTACTATACTGACCTAGAATACCCTGAGATACTGCAGTAGGGGTGTAAAATTCTGAATTTGTTACACCCAGCCCCAGTCTTCATTAGTGGGAAGATGCATTTAAAATCCATTTGAAAGGCATGAAGTCTGTAAGAATTAAGAAGAGAGCAGAGATCCAAGTCCTTTTTCTGCAGTTCAGATTTTAACCTGAAACATTGGTCTTGTCTGTACCAGCAGTACTATACAATGATTTATCAACATAATACAAGCGTGAGGTCTCCACTAAATAGTGTGTAAACTCTTAACTTGGCAGAAAATGTGGTCTACCTGTGCTCTTTATGTTGAGAAAGTATCTAGAGCTTCACTATTTAATTGTATAAATGCTGTTCAGAAAGGTTGAATTTGGATATTCAATGCGTATCAGTATGTTGCAGTGTAAGGCATTCCAGAAAGATGTAATAAACATTAATTATTTTGGAGGGAAAAAAAAATCTAGAAATTATTTCTAGACAAAAGTGAGATCACATATATTTGACAAATGTAATTTAAATTTAAAAGACTTAAGTATTATTTTTGGCAAACTGATAAGTATCACATCCAGTGCAAAATAATGAAAATAACATGCTTTTTAATATGGAAAATACTGTGTTGCTCCATAAGTTTATCATATACTTTCATTCCTAAGGGTACATAATTTTCTAATATGTATTGGTGCATCTCAGATTTAATTTAAAAACAAGCTACAAAGAAGTGTAGCACCTAACTTGAAGTATAGGAACCCTTATGTAAGCAAAATGTTGAAAAAAAACACAGTCTAGTTACTTAAACTGTACGAAAACACAACATAGAGTATGCCCATCTTGGAATACTTCTGACTGGTGCCAGAAAAACTGAATGAGTAGGCAGAGCTATAAATGGCAATAATTAAAAAAAAAAAAAAAAAAAAAAAAAAATTCAATCAAAAAAGTTTAAGCCCATAAAGAATACTAAGCTATTTGTTTGTGGGGGGTTTGTTTTGTGTGTGTTTGTTTTAACTGTGTGATGCTAATTTACAAATTTCTGCCTTCTACTAGTTGTTGCACATTTGATAGATTAAATCTAGGTCTTGCATAAAGCAAGGTAAAATTTTTGCTTTTATATTGGTAATCGTAAGTGGTCCCTCATAGAATGCATATGGGATTATTGTTATTCTAACAGTACAGCTTTGTTATGAGTAAAATAACTCTCTTGAGAGAAAATGCTATTCAGCTGATGAAGTGTTTAAACACATTCCTGCCAGTTGCAAAGCATCACCTACCATCTACAGTTAAATGTGGCTGGTAGGTTAACTAGATCATTGTCTAGAGACCAAGTGTGCAATTCTTATCTCTGATATGAGAAATGGTTCTAGAAGACATAAAAAGAAAGTGCTTTTCCTTTTTTTCCCCTGTAAATTGTAGTAAGTACTTCTACATCAATCCATGGGAGATTTTCTTCATGAAATATGTAGTGAATTCAGATGTGCTAGCTCTTTCCCATTTCTCTTTGCTGTGTAATAGGCTTTTAACGCTTTTCTTGAAAACATTTCACTGCTGAGGAGGTTTCAGCCATGGACAAAATGGGAGGAATTTTCTTTTTTAAAGCATGAGTGCATTTTGTCTTCTGCCTCCCTGTGTAGCGCAACCTTCAATTCTGAGCACTGAAACATAAAGTTTAAGACGTATGTTGCTCTTATCTGTTTCTTTGTGGGGTAAATGTTTCTTTTGGTAAACAGAATCAAGTATTCTGATTGTGGATGTGCTTTTCTATACTTGAGCAAATATTTGCTCTCCCATCTTCCTTACTTTTCAGTAAAATGTGTTCCAGTAAAATAATTTTTTTCTAAGCGTTTTTTTCCCATTCTTATGTAGCTTCATACTATTACATGACCAGGCATTAGTGTGACATTCTTCTTTCTAACTTTGCCAACATTTTGCACATGAAGATACCATCTTCTATTAATGGAAATATTAGAAGTAGTACAGTAGAATGGACAAAAGTATTCTACGTATGCATTGGCAGCAGTTTTTTATTTTTCCTGCTACAAAGATTCTCTCCTTTAAAAAAAAAAACGCAGAAGTTTCCTATTCAGAGTTTGTTTCCGTGATGGTGTGTTCCTTTTTTCGACTACCCATAATTATAAATATATCAAAATATAAATGTTTCCTTCTGATGCTGATGTTATTTAAATTATAGTTTTCAGAAAATTTCTAACTCAGTCTTAAAACCCTGGCCATTGAGTATACCCTTGTTTGTGAAGTGGAGTGTTGTAGAAAAGTCACAGAACTGTGCACATCAGTAAATGCCCACTGACCAGTCTTCTACCAGAAGGCAGTTATTGCTCGGTCTTTATTTGCTTGTGTGAAGGTGCTTATCACAGAGCTGGTGCGCATCCACAGTAGTAGAATCAGAAAATCTACCTTTTTTTTTTCCCACGGCACAAGAATTACTGGCCAGTTCTACAGCCTGGGTATTCCTTGGCTTAGAAGATTTGCTGTTGAAGGGGTGCTGGAAATGTCTCCAAGAGAAAACCTGCACATACTCTGTATCCATTTCCTAAAAGAAGGGATATTAACTTTCAGCACAGCATCACTTCACCATGCATCCTTTCACTTGATATCGTCCTGAGCACACAGTCTAAAGCAGGGGTGTCAAACTCATTTTCACCAGGGGCTGCATCAGCCTCTTGGTTGCCTTCAAAGGGCAGAATGTAATTTTAGGACTGTATAAATGTAACTACTCCTACATTTGCACAGTCCTAAAATTACGCTTGGCCCTTTGAAGGCAACTGCGAGGCCGATGCAGCTCCCAGTGAAAGTGAGTTTGACACCACTGGTCTGAAGGCTTGTCTGTCAGAAACAGAGAGGAAGTAAATTGCAAGTAACTGCTTCCAAATTCTCTTGGTCGTTCTTGTATTCACTAATATATTAGTAAGGCGACTGTGACATCTAGTGGATGCTAAGGGTTTTGGCGCAAGGTTTAGAAAGCACTTAGAAGTCTAAAATACTGAAATCTGAAAGAATGAAAAGAAAAATCAAACTAAGGAGGGAGCAAGGACCAGAGGGCACCTGAAATGCAGTTCAGGGTGAGGTTTTATGCCTCTACGTTCATCTTTAGATATTCGTTGTTTTTCCAAAGGGGCACCACTTTCTGCAGCTCTTAGAAACTTTTCAGAAGTAACTATAGCTCTTGATACTGTGGTCTTAATGGGACTGTGCTGCAGCTCCTGCAGGCCTCCTGGAGAATCAGGGGAGCTTTGGATGGTTCTGCCTACATCCAGCATCTGTAAACATCATGCCAGTCACCACTGATTTAGAAGAATGAGTATCCCCATATTCTGAGTGGGAAACCTACAATTTAAGCAAGTAAAAAACTGTTGTACATGAGCATGTGAATAATCCAGATTCACTGCAGCCTTCAGAAGGCCATCTGTTAAGGGTGCTTCCCCCTGTTTTATGGCTGTACTTCTTTGTAAAGAATCCCCCTTATTCTGGACTCCCTGTTCTATGCAGAGATGTGATCCTGGAGATTGGTTGGCACATTTATTATATGCAGATTGGTCATTATAGTTTTGTCTGAAGCTTGAACTTGAGAACAAATGCTTAAGATCCAGCCGTACTGTCTCTTCTGAGATTTTAGTTTTGGTGAGCCCATTCAGCCCATGCTGTGCTCTCTTTATTTTACTCTTTGTTTAAAAGATTCTGAATGTAACAGAGGAAATTCATTAAAGACCATTACGATTAAGAGCTACTCAGCAATACAGACAAACAAAAGCAACAGAAGAACAAATGAGAGTTTTCAAAGTATTTTCACTGAGCTACAGTAGGAATACTAACAAATGTTAGCTTATTTATTCTTTAACAGAGCAACTGTGTTACTGGACTTCTTTTTCATCTATTTTGGTTTCTTCTTCATTCAATTCTTTCTGTTCTGGTGTTGTGTTTAGTTAAATTTAAAAATACATCTGATGTTTGGAATTATGATATCTTCCTATCCAAAGAAACTTGTTGTTTCTATCTTATTGTAAACTTCTAATCAGAATTTAATATTACTAGTTTTTGTTTGGCAGTGTTCGAGTTAGTAAATCAGGAGGAGACTAAAAGACTCTTCCATTCAACATGTCAATGACTGAAAAGAACATTATATTTTTAGTACAATATGTAATTAATGATACATAAATTAGAAGAGAGTTTCATTTGATATTTGGAGTTAAGTTTACACTTCCAAAACTCATAAATAGAAATGTAAGACAAATCCAACAGTAATACCATTCCCCAAATAAAATTTTAATCCTACATCTGTATGTGCTTTTCCCTTAAATGTAAGCTAAAGACTCAGCAAGAATCTAGTTTTAAAACACTACCCTGAGCCTCTTTGCTCCGGAAGATAGTTGCTCAGGTAGCTTTTGCATGGGTTCAAAACCAGTTGAAACAGTGGACCCTGGGAGGAATGAGAGATGAATTATTAGGTGGGGCAAAATTTGTTTGAGTTTCAGTAGATGAATAAAATTCCAGATTAAGAACACTTCTTGACAGGTACCTCTGTGCTCCAGGAAGGATTAGCCAAGATGTATATGCAATCTTTAAAATCCTGACAGTATTGTAACAAATTTGTAAAATGAAATGAAGCTCTAGTACCATTCCAAAGACTTTTAAAATTATCAGGAGATGGAAATTATCCTTTTTATCCCCTGACAATTGAACCTGCAGTTTGTCAGATTAAAAGCATATAACACAAATTTGAGACAGGTAAAAACATGTCAAAATACCTAGGTATTTTACCTAGCATTTTGATAGACTCCCACAACTGGAAAAGAGCTCCATCTTTTTAAAGCAACAGGATAAGTATCCCACCTTGTGATAGCCTGGGCACAGCACCTTCACTCAGAGTTGCTACAGAAACAGGAGGAAATCAGGACCAGTTAAATCCCAGAGAAGGTTATAAGTTTCAGAATGCCTTATATTTATTTTCTTCAATAGAAAGCTCTTGGGTTTTGAAAGAGAGAAGAGGCTCTAAATGCTGCTTTTTCTTACCAGTCAGAGAGGGCAAACTTTGATGCAGGTCTTCCATTCCTGACATGTCACAAGCCTCAAGCCAAGTACAAAACGCTATAGTAGGAAACAGCTGCTTTCCAAGTCTCTGCAGAGTCATCTGTCGCGTAAGCACTGTGCAGCCAGACAGTGAATCTGCTGACAGATCAGTCTTTCTCTTCAAACCAACGACTTCCCTCGAGGGAGAGTTTTGGGGTGGTTGCTGTTATTAGCTGGATAAAATGTACTTATGCCAAAGGTCCCTTTAGCTTCTTCAGCAGAAACCTCAGAAACCAATTTCTTTTACTAACATCTGATGGACACACACAGGTTTTGTTCTGCAGTCACGTTAGCAGTATCTGTTGGAGGTCATTCTTCAAATGAGATTGCGTAGCAATCTACATCTGCTTTGACACCACAGATAAAAGTTGGTTGTTCCCTGGTTAAGGGTCTCAGGTATTACACAAGAATTTCTGTTGCTGTTGCCAGCAGTATTTTGAAAACTCAGTAGACTGTATACCAAAGTCAGATCTTGACACAATTTGATGTGAAATATCAATGAGAAAAAGTGTTTCATAACTGATCTTGAAGGCTGATGTTGAAATTCAGTGTCAAGCCTTTGTAATCTGGTTGAAAGTAATCTTTAGCCAAGAGAAACAATGAAATGAGAGAACTTCCATGCATCCAATAAAATGACATCCTGCAGGAAACAATGCAACTGAATGACAATGTGAAAATGTCAGCAGTGCAGTGAATTCCCTTCTTGATCCCCATTTGATCACAAGTGTGGCCCCTGTGACAGTCATAGAATAGTTTGGGTTAGAAGGGACCTTCAAAGGTCATCTAGTCCAACCCCCCGCAATGAGCAGGGACATCCTCAACTAGATCAGGTTGCTCGGACCCCCAACCAGCCTGGCCTGGGAAGTCTCCAGGGATGGGGCATCTATTGTAATAGGAACACCGGCAGCTGTGCATTACGGTAAGCAAACCCAAAGCTTGGATAGTTCCAGATCTCTAAACCTACGCTTTACTACAACACGAGTTGGCCCAAACAAATTGAAAACTCAATTCTTTTAGAAGAGATGTGGAAATACAGGTGGGAATACAAATCTTTTCCCATGTCTTGTGTGAAAGGTCTTTCAGTTCCGCTCTGTAGCCTGATCAGTGAGTTCTAAAGATGCAGCAGCCTCTTTGCTGTTCCTCTGAGTCATTAGGAAGTTCTCTTGTTCCACCTAAGGCGTAGCTATGCGTATGCTGAAGGTGGAGAAGACAATACTTCTGCTGGAAAATGAGACAGCAAAATCAAGTGAAGGCAGGGTAGCTAACACAATAATACATATATACCAAATAAAGATGTATTTTCAGTTGTTCCTGGACTTCCAAGAAACAAATTGGTTCGTTTGTACATCCTATATCTGTGAAGCCTAATTTCAAAGAGAACTGAGCAAGGGTGATAGTTAAACCTGCATTCTCCCTTTATTCTCATCACTTTTCCCCATCATAGAAATATGATAATATTATAAATAATAATTATGCCTGCATTCTTTTTGCTTCTCATCGCTTTTTCCCCAGGTCACAGACCTTGCTGTGGAAGAAGTCATGAGGAGGTTTTGAATTTTTATGAAGTTTCTTAATAATACTTCAATCAGACATATTTTTGAGTTCTCCGTTCTGAATGTGTCCTGCATTCTTTTCAATATGAAGCTGCATTTTTTTATTATATTGCTCCACATTTTGATGGAATTAGTCTCTATACCAATTGACTAGCCTAAATAATTTGCATTTACTATTCTATCATGTATGTATTTTATGAAAGTTATACCTAATAAACAATGAAAATAATGAATTGCGGTCAGGTTTAGTATTAATCCTGGTGAATCCTGTTTGATTTCAGTGATGATTCGCCACTAGCAGTGTTTGAGATGAAGTTGGTTTTAATTTTTTAAAATACCCTTCAGGAACATTGTATAAGCACACATATTTTGATCAAAATCTCATGTGATAGTAAATTGAATGCTATTAAAAAGTCCTCCTAAGTATTATTTCTGTACAGGAGCATTTATTGTCCAAGTTTCTAGTGTTGTCAAAGCAAGAAATGAGGTTTTCTTTAGCATTTATTCCACTGTTGCCTGAAAATCATCTTGTTTTCACACTTGAAGACCTTCTTGGCTGACTCTTAAATCATCTTTTCCAGTCTTTTTTAAAGGACTGATGTTTAGCTAGCTGTCTTAAATGCTTTTGAATAGCGATATGATATTTAGACTTCCAAATTTATAAAGTACTTGTGTATTTTAAATATTGTTAAAAATCACTAAGCTATATTTACTATATATTTAACCTTGCTACGTGTCTTTTTGGAACATGTAGGAATGTCAACTATAGAAGTTCAACTTTACTTTTAAAAAAAGAAGGTTTTTTAAAGTTTTTAAATTTTTTTTTGTCTGTGCATGGCCTTGTTTTGCCACTGTAAGATCTGAGTATTTAATAGTTGATTTTTTTTTCGCACAATATAATTACTATGCTAATGGGCAATCAGGAAATGTGGGTTGCAGAATGACTGTTTTGAATGAAGTAGCCTAAGATATTCTGTGACAAATCTGAATGCTGAACTTAACTGGAGAGTTTTAGATCACAACTTTCATCAAAAGTTCATTTTTCTTACGTCTATTTTCCAGATCTCTGGAAAACTTTTAAACTTGGTGAGATCACATGTATTAAAACAGCCCGTCTTAGTACTTAATCTTATTAGATCAGTTTGGCAGCAAAGCGAGACCAGTTTCTTTCTTGATGAAAGAAATCTGTTATTCTGGAGGCAGCAGGGGGTAACTCGTACTTTTGTAAATGGTCTTTTTAATGGTGTAGACCTCAGAATGTAGCTTCCACAAAATATTTTTACTAGGAGTTTCTTTTCAGTGTAGACCGTTACTGACCTTTCCATTTCAGGTGTAAATCTAAATATATGTTTTAGATATTTCTCAGTTGTACTACAGCGATGCCTACGTACATCAGTCAAAATTAGGTCCCAAACGTTCTAGAAACTAAACATTTATTTAGAAAAAAAGCACCCCTGCTCTTAATAGCTCCCCACCTGAACAAACCAGACACATGGGAAGGGAAGCACAGAAAAAATACGTCGATTTGTTCAGATTGGCACTGTCAAAATCCAGTGTTGAAATCGGAGCTGTTGGGTGCCAGTCTGTTGTCTTGTCCACTGGAGCGTGATGCCTTCCAGTGTGAGGCCCTTGAGTAGAAAATTGTTGCTTGTAACTCTAACAGTTCTAATGAGATAATTTTGGATATTTCACAACAACATATTTTTATGTTGTGCCTCTCCATTCAGGAGAATGAATAATAATTTTCTCTTTTTGTAATTTAAAAAATATTATCTAAAAGTTCCCAACTATAGGTTTCCAAGCTGGTGTCCAAATACCTGCTGTCTCCTGGAGGAAGGCGTCTTCTTGCCTGATCTCTGCCAAAAGGGGAAATTGGTTGTGCTGAATTTGAAATTGCTCTCACTTCATTTCTGACGGCTCTATTGAGTGTGTGTGTGTGTGCGCACCTATCTACACCATTCCTATTTATATAAACACATAGGTGCACTTTGTATCACCAGTAGTATTTCATATGGAACTTTTAGTTTGCAATATGTTTTTATTTTTTGCTTTTCATTAACAATCAACACTAGTGTAAATGGTACATTAAATCATTTTTTTTCTCTGGACTTTCAGGAAGAGTCTTTTATGTATCCATCTCATTTTAAATTTGAAGAAAAATAAAATAAGTATTTTAATAAAAATACATTTTTGTTACAGACTAAACCTGTTTTCTGCCTTTTAGCATTGGAATTTGATCTTTAATATTATGTCTTTAACATGCTTGTGATATTTCAGAGACACAGCTGTTGATTGAGTCCTCATGTAACATCTTTTCTAATAGTAATGCAAACTGGTGTACTTAATGATTTCTTCCCAAAATTAGTTGCCATAAAGGAGAAAATAGTTGAGTAGTTTCAGAAGTGTTCAGCTGCCTAATAGACGAGTATATAGTAACATGATGTTGAAGAGTTAATGGTGTCCTGGACTTTCAAAGCATAACACAGGAAAACACACCATTCTGTTCTGTGTTCAGTAGTTTGTATATTAAATCAAAGCAACATATTCGTATTTTTTTCCAGATAGTTTTCAACTTATTTTTCCCTGATCAAGTTATAATTAATGTTCTATGTTTTACTCTCCCTTCCTTATCCCTTTTTCTTTTACTTAGTTGATTTCTGAATGTTTCCCTTTATTCCTGTGATCTTTTCTTCATAGCGGCACTGTCTCGGTGAAGCTTTGCATAAATCTATCAGCAATGTAAGTGGTTTGCACTTACAGCTTGTAACCAGGGCATGTTTGCACTAATAAATCTGCATATTCTGTAGTGCTGCTATAGAGCTTTAGCCTGTGAAATACAATACCTGGTAATATTTGAGAGGAGAACATTTGCTGCTAGTTATTGAAAGCTTGTGTACTGCATCCATTCATCCATGTAAATGTATATATCACTGGACATCAAACACTACATACATGGTCATAGTTTAAGCAGCATTTTATGTGATCGTTAAAGCAAGCAAGCTTGTGGGCAGTGCAAGTGTGTATGGCGGAGCTTTTTACGAAGCATGTGGTTGATGCTGTATTATAATTTGCAGTACAAGTTTTAATTGTAGCTGAAATATTCTTTCTATTTTTTTAATTTAAAAATTCTTACCAATATCTTCAATGTGCTGAAAACCTTGAAAGAAAGTATTGCAAGTTCAGAGAATAGTGTTTAGAGCTGGGGTTTTTTTTTTTTTGGATCCTTTCTACGGGAGTATATAGAATGGACACTCCAAAGACATGCAAGGGGAGGCACTAATGTTTTCAAAAATGTGCTCTTAATGATATCAGTATATGTACAGAATAATCAAAATAATGTTTTAAATTAGTTACTCTTCTAAAAATAACTCAGATTTTTAATATTAGATGTACTTTAAAGAACAGCAACAAATTATTATTAGAAGGGTAGACTAATCTGACTTGGTTGTCACTTAATCCTCATTGTCCTTTATTTTCTGCACTGTCTATTGATGCAAATAGGCATCTCATTCCAGGCTGTGGTTTTGCAGTCACTTTAATCTGGTGGAAATGTGAACTGCTCTTGAGAAGGTACTCCTGATCTCTTCTAAGGTGGCTTCCTGGGTAGATGGCAGACTTCTCTTGGTCATCTCAGTTATAATGTTTTCTGCATTTCCAAGAAAGAAATTAACAGAAAATTGTTTTGCCTTTGGCCTGTACTAGAGAAGTTCTGGGGCTTCTGAGCAAACTACAACTCCACCAAGCCAGAGGAAAGTTTTTGTATAGATAAGTAGCTGATTGAAAGATACGTATTAAACACAGTGTTACCACAGTGAAGGTACCAGCAGAGTTACATACTTTCTTTTGCAGGTTGTTTATGAAAAGGTGGGAAAGTTTGCAGCTTATAGAAAGTTATTTAGGGTAGGAACGACAAAGACTGGCTGGAGAATAATAGAATAGCTGTAAAAATCAAGGGACTTGGCAATAAAATGGCAGATGAAATTCAGTGTAGATAAATGCAAATTGACACATAAGGGAAAAAACCAAAATCGTCTATGTTTTTTGTATAAAATGATGAACCTTTCCTTGACCTCTTAAAACTAGAGAGTAGATTTGGGGATCATGATATGTAATTCCATTAAAACATCAGCTCAGTGTTCAGTAACAGTCACAAAAGCAAATAAAACATTACAGATATAGAAGGGAAGCAGAGAGCATAACACATAAAACCATGCCACTATATTAAATCAGAGTTTACTCTCATCTTATGCTGTTTTGGTCTCCTAAACTTAAAAAGAAATAGCAGGAAAGGGAGGAAAGTAGGAGAAGTGTGATGATGCATATGAAATAGCTTTCATACAAGGAGTGACTCATTAAGCCAAAACTGCTTAGCCTGGAAAAGACTGTAAGGATGGATATGATAGAGAATATATAGAAGCATGCAGAGAATCAAGTAAATGAAAAGTGAATTTATTTTGACTCCTTTCCAGATAGTGGTTGTACTTAATGTACTTCCATGAATTTGCCCCAAAATACGTCTTCTGGTTTAAGAAAGATTGCTGGGTGATGGAAGACTTAGGTCTCAAGATCCCTACCTGTATGCCTTGGCCTCTTATTTTTCCCTGGGTGACCAGGGTTGGCCATTTCTGGAGGCGGAACAGGAGATTAGGCAAAACTTTGGTCTAACATTGTACAATTTGTATGTGACATTTATATTTCATGTACTCAGTAAAAGCTTTTACATGTATCGTTCAGATTACAGAATGCAGCAACAGGCCCTGACTATACTCCTTCAGTTGTAGCTAATCTTCTTCAAATGCATCTGAAGTAAAATACTGTTGATACAGTACCCATAGAAGGTAGAGTATATATGCCCAGACACAAAGACTTGATGAATTTGAAATGCAAAGAGCCATGGTCATTTCATTCAAATTAATTTGCTTGTTTTGTTTTAGTGCTGATTTTACTTTTAATGCAGCTTTTTTCTTTTAAATCTGCTTAAGCTATGTCCTTCTGAGGAAAAAAAAAAAAAACAACACAACACATGTTCAACAATATTGTTCATGCTGCAAGTTGTCCTTGGAACGCTGCTATTAATTTTTTGTTAAGTGATGGGTTTTAATGTTCTGTAAATCAATAAATTGATGTGCAATGTCGTTACGAATTTGTTGTAATTGATTTTAAGATACACTGAATCAAATGACACTATCAGGCTTTCATTTATAATTCAATTTTATGTAATGCTCTGAGGCTTGAAAAATATCCTACTGGTTCAAATTGTTTGTCATGTGGAAATTTGATTTTTCCTTCGAGTCACTGTAGTGAAAGTATTTTGTGGTGGTAGTGGTGGTTAAATCTTGTTCCCAGAATTGGAGGATACATCTCTCTTGTTGGCTTTAAAGGGAATACAGGTTTAGTATTTGTGGTCTGAAAAGATGCTATTTGATGTGAAGAACAAAAGTTATTATAAAAAGAAAATGGGACTTTTTCAAGAGTACTTTTATGTATTAAAATGCTTGTTGGGTGAAAAGCATCATTTGTAAAGCCAAGCATTCCTAAGAAAATGTGTATTTGTGACTCAAGTTGCTAACAAAAAAAAAAGGTGGGGGGAGGAATCCATCAAGGTAGCTTTTTTTGTAATATAGAGTGGTATGTTACCACTTATTTTTAAATTATAAAAATACCGGTAAGATAGGTCTATATCATATAAAAAGATACAAAAATTCAGCAATCTAGATGTCACAGGCTATCCTTCCCTATCACCTGCTTTTCCCCCGAAGAACAGTTTATTTTAACAATCAAGTGTTTGATTTCAGGCCTTGATAGTGTCATTTTTATTGATCTTCATATAAAACGTAGAAGTAAATTTTGATAATTTGGCCATGAAAAAATGTGTAATAGGTAGTGCTGTAGTATGAACTGACAGATATGATAACCCCTATGAAACTATTTAAATGCAATTACTGTATCTCTGAGATATAATACTATCCACAGATTCAGTAGATGGATGACATTGCTTGTCTTTCTTTTAATGTTCTGGCTTTAAAATTTCATGTGTTTTCTTCTTTTGAATGTTTTTTTCAGAGTTGATGTTAGTACGAATGACTAATGGATATTTGCTGTTCTGTTGTGGGTTAGATCTCCTTACTGAAGCAGAATCTGGAGATGCAGCTTTCCCAGTCTCAGAGCTCTTTGCAGCAGCTACAAGCCCAGTTCAGTCAGGAGCGGCAGAGGCTGACGCAGGAGATTCAGGAATTAGAAGAGGAGCATCAACAAAGGCATAAGTCACTTCAGGAAGCCCATATCCTTGCCTTTCAAAACATGGAAGAAACGAAAGAGCAAGAACAAAAGGCATGTACATATAGATATTTCGAAGTATGTAAAGAATGTTGCCATTTTTGCAATCAACATGCACAAGTTGGAATTAGTAAAGAACAGTATCTCCATAATTACTAAATTTCTTTTTCAGCTGATGTCTGATAGTAACGTTTTTATCCAATTAAATCTGATTAAGACATACAGAAGATAATCTCTAATACTGGCGTTGTTTTATGTCTTGCTTTATACTCTACTGCTATATATACAGGTGTATATATAGGTAGAATTATTATCAACACACACATTTCTTTACAGTACTTTGACATTGTTATCCATAACATTATATTATTATTTTGATTTGGAATAGGTTTATCTGTATTTTCCGTTATAGTTACCTAATTTTGCATGTGTTTTCTGATATTTCCCGTCAATTGACTAATTTTGTAATGTCTTTTATATTTTCATCTTGTTAAAAATTGTATAAACTGTGTTCTGCGACTTGCAAGACAATTGTCATGTCCAGAACAATGTCACACCCATGATCTTTTTTATAAAACCTTGACTAAACCAGTTTTAAAATTGAAATTTTGGCAATGCATGGTACTTAATAGGGTGTGTGTCTTAAGGTTTTTTTTAAGCTCAGATCTAGAGCGTACCTTTGCAATCAATTTTCTCATTGTCCCCACTTAATGTATTTTGCTTCACATCGCAGTCGGGTATTGGAGGACTCAAGGTGGATTCCTTTTGTTCAAAATGAAACTAGAAAATGTGCACCAGGAACATTTATGCTTCACATACTTCAACAGGGAGTAAACACGGGTGTCAATCGGGAGCAAAAATCCCCAAATGTGTGTATTGTGTGCACACTAGACCCATGTATGGATCTGCACCTTATCACATTGTTTGCTATTGTAAATATATCCGTAGTTTGGTTTTTTCTTTCTCTTCTTCTGCAACTGTGGGTGGAACAGGGGGTTTGTGCATAGATAACCTTGATAACCATCAGCCACTGAAAGGAAAAAGTCTAGTAGCAGGATAACTTATGGAGAGAAGAAAATATGAGCAATATTAGTGCATTTTTAATAATTCTAGGGTATGCCAATGGCTGATTTTGTTGCCAGTTGTTTATTGTTTAACATTTAATAAATTCCTTAAGCTGGTATAGAATAAATTTTGTCAATTTGGATTTCATAGGAATTAGAGGAACGTTTACAACAGAAGCACTCAGAAGAACTTCATGCACTGAAAGAAACACATAAACAAGCCATGGAAGGTTTCAAATTGGAGATGGAACAGGAACTTCAGACTCTACGATTTGAGCTGGAGGACGAAGGAAAAGCTATGTTAGGTATACTATTTTCAAATTTGCAACGTTATTTCTGCTCATATAAATATACGTGCACGTGTATTTATGTATGTGTGTGTATTATAACACTGTAGCATATCGCAGAGTCATTCAGTGTTGCCCTAATTGTTCCTCTTAAAGTCAGTATGTGCTTTAACAGGTAAGCCCAAACCGTTCACTTTTGAAAAATCTTACCCTTAAGTTTTTTTGGAAAGAGTAAATGACCAAGTTTCACGGTAGAGAATATTTCAGAAAGTAACAGGAATAGAATGACGGGACAGTTGCTTAGCTGATGTAAACAGTGTGTATTAGGTAAGCAGCGATACTTGACAGAGCTGGACAGTTATTGTTAATTAATGTAAACATTGGCAAAACAAACTTTTCTTTTTGTTCACGGTAACCAGCTTCCTTGCGCTCAGAGCTAAATCACCAACATGCAGCAGCAATCGACCAGCTAAGGCACAACCATCAACAAGAACTGGTGGCTGCCAAAATGGAGCTGGAAAGAAGCATAGAACTTGGCAGGCGACAGGTAGGCAGCGCTGCCGGCAGCTGACTGTAAAATTGCGTCGTCGATGTTCGTTTTCTCTTAGCTGGAGGCAAGAACTGTTGTAAGCAACAAACATGTAATCCTTCCAAGTCAGCCCACACCAGCAGATAATGCATCTCTGCCAGTTTACCTAAACGTCCTTGCTTAGCTTTTTCTTCAACAAGCTGCATTTGTAGCCTGATAAAGGCTCCCACGTTGGGCAGTTTCCTCTCAGAATTGCACAGCTGTCTGGGAGCACGCTGGCTTGCTGTGGGAGGAAAGCACCGATTCTCACAAAATTCTACTCGTCCTCAGCTGCCAGCAGGACTTAAAAAGGAAAAAACTGTTTCTCTCCGAAGCCTAAGTAGTATGATGAAGAAGTAGTTACTTAAAACCAAGTGATTGCTTCAAGCTTAAGAGGTAGCTTAGTATCTTTCATTTTCAGGAGTCAAATTGGAAAATATAAATTAGCATCTAAAGAAAGCAGAGAAGACAATGTAACAGCTTGCAACTCTTTTTAAAAAAACATATCCAAAACTAAAAGCCCCTAAACCAAACCCCCAAAGCCAGTATGGACTACTTTTGCTTTCAGCAGCAAACTAATTTGTTCACTTTTATCTTCCATTTTTCACTTTATACACAACCACTTTTTTCTAGTAGTAGCTAAATATTTGAAGCTTGATCTCTATTGAAAGGAAGCCAGATTCCTGGAAATAACAGGACTGAAAAATTAGCTCTTGATTTGCCTGTGCAGTAGACTTTTCAGAATTGATTTACTGATAGTCCAGCAGCAAGGAGGTGGAGTGGTTTTAGAAATACATTAAGAGAGGAAGCAGGTTTAGTTGGATATGGCCTCTACACAAAACCAGAGACACTCGAAGATAAGCCCTTTTTCACTTCCTTGCTGATTTGAAAGTGTCAACACTACAGGCAAAAATGTGATGCTGTCAGCAGTGGACAACAACATGCAGGATTTAGGACGATTTAGTTTCAGTCCTGTGTTGTTTAAGCATGAAGTGAGACACCTAAAGGAGACATCAGGAAAAAAAAGTTAAAAGTACAAATGCAAGTGTTTTGATCCAAGCAAGTGCCATGTGCTTTTGGCCTCAGTACAATGATGTGCTAAGCACGAGCTTTAGTTGTACTGAGGGCAAAGCAATTAATTATGTTTTCCTGGGTTAGAATGCTCATCAGCTCACAGGATCAGAGTGGAACTAGATGCAGAGAGGTCTGAGCTACTTTTTGAGATATTTAAATATGTGGATAAAAATTTTCCACTGCTTTTTTTAATAACTTTAATATAATCTTTACAAATAACTCTCTACCTTCCTATGGAAAGGTCTGTTCTTAAAGATGTACTATAAAATCTGTGCATTAGGATAGATTTGTATTTCCTGGATGCGTGAAGGCACAAAACACAATTATACATAAAACTACTTTGAAATACTGCTGGTTTTCTATCTGTGTGAAATATATGGTCATAAATTACTGTGGAACTGTACGAAGTCGAATGGATGGAAATGAAAAACTCTGAAAAAGGTTAATTTTGTTACAGACTTTTTCCAAACCGAGGAGGGTCATTATCAAAACCATTGGGATGGGTTCCAGATGAGTTTCCCAGGTGTTGACTTCATTGGAATTTCTTACACAAAAAGAATGACTTTTATTGATTTATTCGACACAATATAAATATTACATAAACTATTTAGCATGTATTCTGCTGTGACATATTTATGACTCATATTTATATATACATATGATAGGAGACTTCTGGATCATAGCATTCGTTGGTGCAGGTCATATATCTTGAGGTATTTCGTCCCGTTTTGTGGGGTTGTAAAGGGAAAAACAGTTTCTCTATATCATGTGCTGAAGAGGTAGAAAATGCTAAATGCCCAGCCAGTTCTTGGCAGTATCTGGTGTTTTGTTGTATGTGTGGGCAAAAGGAAAATGTGTTGAACTTTAGAAACTTTAACAGGCAATGACAATGAAAGGTTTTAAATTTTTTCACACATGGAAGTTGTTTGTTACATACCTTCGATTTCTTCTTTATTCATACTTCTCCACAATTAAAAACCACCTCAGTTTTAATTGTAATTTGTGTCAGCATCCAAAACTGAAAACAATTTCTGTTGAATGAATAGTTCTGCTCAGCTGTTATTTTCCAAAAGCAAATACTGTGCTTCTGAGAGACAAGTCTATTTAAAATATTTTTGTTGCTGCTACTTATATCATAGGAGAAAGAATTTTTATGCCGAATATCAGATCTACAAGATGAACTGAGACACCGAGACCATCATATAGCTGAACTGGACAAAGAGATTCTGCATCTTCATGAAAATATAAGTGCATTGACCAAGGAATTAGAGTTTAAAGGGAAAGAAGTTCTTAGAATACGCAGTGAATCCAACCAACAGATAAGGTATGAATTTTTCCACTCTAAACTCAAATGTGTGTTATTTCATGTATTGTTTTACTTAAGGAATTTTACCATTTGCAGCTTTTAATTTATGCTCTTAATCAAGTGATGTTGTATATTGTTTAGTCTTCTTTAGAAAAAGTTATGCCCATTACTACTGAAGTTAGTGAATATTACCATACAGTTAGGTTGCATTTCAGTGATACATTGTGGCACATTTTAGCAACAGTCCCTTCAAGTGTTGGTTTTTATTTTTTCTTTTTAATTCATTATGTTTGTTTATGTAAAAAAGCATTAAAGGAGATGCACTTTCCATGAAATAAGCTAGAAGACTGGAGGACAGTAAGTAGTGGGTTTTGATGAATCAGTAATTCCTTCTGTGTTGTCTGATATTGTGTAAAAGCCATTAGAAACATAGCAGAAAATCATGATGAACAAACGAGTCTGATTTTAGAATAACTCTTTTTTTAACAAAAAATAAATTAAACAGGATGCATGAGCAAGATTTAAGCAAGAAACATGAGAAAGAGCTGGATGTCTTGACAGCAGATCACATCAGAGAGAAACAAAGCATGCTGGCAGATTTTAATAAGACCCAAGAGCTGCTCAAGGAAATTAATTCAGCTTTACAAATTTCGTAAGTTTTGTTGCATTAAAGTCTGTATGTAGCTGCGTTTGAGTGAATAGTTTATTCTGGTGTCTGTAAGTTGCTGAAGATATTGCAGAGATGCAGATGTGCAAAAACCTCAGTCAAGTATGGGGCCTAATCTTGCATTCTTTAGGCAGCACAATTCTGTAAGCTTTAGAGGAGTTTAGTGAGATAAATTGTTAGGGATTTGAGACCAAAAAAATTCCAAGTAGGAAAGATATTAATTATGTGCAGTTCTTAGAAAACCAGAGAAAACATTATTTTAGATGTTTTTTCTCGAACTTTAATACATCTTTTTTGAGAACACAAGGGTTTCTTCAGCAAGTTTATAAACAGTATGAGATTTGTGATGAAGTTGTTTGATTACAACACATGAGAGATGCAAACGTAAGGAAAATTAGTGTCTGAAATTGATTATATGAGCCTAACAATCACAGAATACATAGAGTGCCTCCAAATGAAAATGCCACCTGGGGTTAGACCACCTCTGGGCAGAAACAGTGTGAGTGGTGTGTCGTCCAGCTGGTGTTCTCCTGTCTTCCACATCCTTTGTTCTTTATCTCTGTCTGGGAGGTAACCCATTTGATCAGAGTTTCTGGCTGAGGTTTCACAGCCCATTGAGGGCTTCCTGGCACAAAGTTGTTACTGGGGGATTTTGTATTCTAAGTATATGATGGAAAACTTTAAATATCAATTAAAAATGGGCAATAATGTCCAAATGCATCTAATTATTTCTTCATAATGAGAGATCAGAAATTGTCTTCAAATAAGATGGGTAAAAAATTCTAGTTCTTAACCCCCTTGTAATTGTCCGTGTGCACACCCTTGTGCCTTGATAAATGGTAACTTACCATTCAGTAAGTTTGGTGTGAACTACCTCCTGTTTGCTGCATTTATCTTGTATGAGAAACACACCTATGAGCAGCCACTAAAACTAGGTTTTGGAACTTGTTTACCCTAACTCTTCCCGACATGAAGTTGTTTGTTTTTCAGTGTCCTGAAATTTTCTGAATTTAGTTTGTTTCCTACTCCTGGTTCTTGCTCAGCTACAGCTGTGAGGAAGCAGACGCTGGCCTAAAGACAGCAAACATTATTCAGGGTGCCCTGACCTGGCTTTCAGAGTGTGATCTCTCACTACTTACACTGAAGTGAGGACCTGTTTAAAGAGGAACCTATGTAACTCCCCTCCCCCCAAAAAAACACACACACCCCCCACCCCAAACCAGAAGAGATTTATGCAACTTTCTTAAGTAAGTGTTTGCAGGTTCAGCCTCACCTAAAGTATGGCCTTGTGAACGTTTATGAAATGAAGACCCTGTCTTACAGTAATTGAGAGGTGGTGTCATTAATTAGACTCTACAAGTAGAGTCTTTAAATTACGTATTATCTCTTTGAAACACAGAAAAAAATCAGTCTCTGAATTTATCTGAAAATAGAAAAAAAAAATCTGAAGTACAGCTGTGTGTAACTATATACTATACTCTGGGGATGTGTATACAATAGTTTAACCCAGCATAAAATGTGTACACAAAAATTAAGCCAACTGAGTATATTTCTGTTCTGCTGAGTCAAGTGCCTTTTCTGCAAATAAAAAGTCATATTGTTCGTATTCATAATGTTTTCTCTAGATATATAATATAATCTCAGATTATGTACAGGTTATTTGAAGGTTATAGATATAATCTAATATGAACTGTTTTTTCAGATGGAACTCAAAAGTAAAAATCACATAGCTGTTTCTGAAGGGAAAAAGTTTATCTAAAGTGAAGAAACTATGTCTACTTCCAGGTGTCTTGTGGAATTAAGTTTCAGCTGACTTAGACACCTTAAATTCATAGATTTTTCTCAGTATTTATTTGGGAATATTTTAAGATTTTTTTTTCACTCAGTTTATTTAAATTTCCTGAATCTGTTCTGAAATTTGGTTCACAAATCTACATGAGGGCTGAATATGTGAGACAAGTATTTAAGTAGTTTCCTTTAGAACAATGTTTAGCATCATGAGCATTATGTTTCAGAGACACATTCATTTGAATTTGTTGTGTCTTCACAACTTCTTCTTTAAGAAGAAACAAGGATATTTATGCAGTTACTCGTACAATTCCTCTCTCAGTTGGCTTATTTCACTTCTCTCCTTTAATGCTTTCCCAACAAGGCATTTCAAATTTCCTTCTATTTTTTTCAAATGTTGATCAATTGTTACATTCCTCTTAATCCAGATATCCTAATATCCAAGTGTTATTGCTTTTATTTTGCAGCTCATTCCTTTATTTCATCTCTAATGGTACTAAGTTGCTTTTCTGGAGAGGAATTAGTTCCCTATTAGTCTTCAGTGTTCTTGGATATCTTTGTCCCAGTATGTTCCCCGTGAACTGAGGAAGATGGTGCCAGCCTTGTCTGTCTCTATACAGTTTCTCCAGTACCACAAGCATGCATCTGTTCAGAGTAGTCATCTATAAAAGGAAAAATTATACTGTTTGCTTTCCTCATCAAGAAAGTCAACTGCCAGCTTTTAGAATTTAAGTTAATATTAAATACAATGCAAGGTAGTCCCTATATTTTACCTAACAATGAATCTTAGCTATGTCTTTTGTAATTCTCCTGTCCATGTTATGGTTTTGGATGCCTTGTTTTCAGTCTGTCTTCCAAGAGGCCTTTTTTTCAAACACCCAGTACTGCATGCACAAGAAGGATGTTAAGTTTTTAGAATTTTGCCCAGATTATTAGTTACTGGAGCAAAGTTTATGGCTGTTGTTGATTTTATTTTATTTTTTTTA
Organism: Pampusana beccarii; assembly: GCA_013399365.1. Lineage (NCBI taxonomy): Eukaryota > Metazoa > Chordata > Aves > Columbiformes > Columbidae > Pampusana > Pampusana beccarii. The sequence goes on along the minus strand of VWYH01006859.1, from coordinate 775,587 downwards.
ACTAGCTGAATGATAACATAGAAATTAATTCACTTCACAGTGGTAAGGAAGTAGTTTTCTGTTTTTGTTCCCTGATATCTCTTTTGTACTGATCAAAGATGTGACTATTGACTCGTCATTTAACACTGGAACAGGCTAAAGGGGGTGTTCTTCTTTCCTATAAAGTTTAGAAGAAATGGAAGAAAAATATAAAAACAGAGAATCAAGACCAGAAGACTTGCAGCTTATCTCAGAACTGAAAGACCTAATTGCAGAGCGGGACCAACTCATAAAGAAATTGATTGTAAGAATTTTATGCTCTCTTGGTTTAATGTCTTGACAGATAAAAAAGTTAATATGATTAATTCAGTGTTTGAAAGGCATTTGAAGAAACAATCCTGCTAGCATGTTATTCCGATTCTTTAGCACATTATTTCTGTGGGTCCAGTGACTCATAATAGTAAAACTAATTAGATACAGACAGTTTTGCACAATCAAGCATAATACACTATTACAAAAAATATTTCCATATGACCTTGATCAGACATCTCCTATCTCCAGTCCTGGAGTAAGGCAGCCATGTAAGCCATATAAGATATATTCTCTTCTGTGAGGGTTTCTAAGACTCATTTCCTGTTCCACTGAGCTTCCCAAATGCAGAGCAAACACCCTGACTCAGATTGATCTGTTTAGATCCTCATTCGAAAGCGAGAAGGAATGAGGAAGTTCAAATGAATCAGAGATCAGAAGTTAACTACACTGAGTCTTTCCCAGTGCATAATCCATTAATCTGTGCCCGCTCTCAGAGCATAGAATGGCAACAGAACTGTATAAATAGAAATGATTTAGTATTTACATATTAAAAACATATAAAACATTAAACATGAAAGGTAATTTTTAGATTACCAGTTTCTTTAAAAACATAAATTTGAGATCATTTTATAGGCAGATTTGGCCACTAACTGATTGAAAATGCATAAAAAGAAGTTTCTATTTGTTCTTCTTTTTAGGAGGACAAAAAGTTCTATCAGCTGGAGCTAGTTAACAGGGAGACTAACTACAACAAAATGTTTAATGCAAGCCCTAATGTTGGTGTTATTAATCCATTGGTGAAGGTATGTTCCATGGACTTCATTGCTAAAGTGAAGAAAAAGAAATCTAAACTTAGGATACAGTAAAAAGAAGGAAATATGTGTGTGTGCGCGTGTGCCTGTGTGTATACATATATCACTCTCAAAAGACATGTTCAAAACAAAGAACATAGTTTTCCATTTGTCTCTGCTTTTTTTTGTGTAGGTTTGTTTCTTCTGTGTTGTTGAGAGATCCACTGATACTGTTGCCCTGGTTTGTTAGACATATATGACATAAAATGTAGTTCCTAATCACAAAACTCTAAAATCAAGACCACTAGAAAGACAGAGGGAGAGGGGACACCAACAGAAGGAAATAAGGGTAAAAAAGGGAAGGGGAAGAGTATGAGAAGGGCACAGAATGAGTCTGAATGGAGATAGAGTGACAGTGAAGAGCTGGAGGGACAAACCAGGTATGGGCTGCGGGGGCAGCAGGAGACAGAAGTCAGTTCTCAGTTATTCTCACTGCCTATACGAGTGAAAACAGTTCAGCAGCAACCTTGTCCAGTTGTCTCCGTCCTGCTGAAGAGCAGGCAGCAAAGGGCACTGCACGAGCAGGCCGAGTGGCCTCCCTGGCACTCCCAATGCCAGCAGCGTTCCTCCACGAGGAACAGGAATAGCTTGTAGGAGGGTACCTGAATTCTGCTTCTTTTCACCACTTTGGGAGAAAGACTGAGTCTTCTGACATTTCCTTCCTCCTTGTGATAACCCGTAGGTTATTTCACCTGCATGGAAGGGGAGGCAGTTTGTCCCAGCTGTAGAGACAGAAGAACTCAGGAAGGTTCTGAAGCAGAGGGTGACCCAAGTGGCACAACAGGAGCAGCTCAGATGCCCGAGAGCTTCAGTGATGAAGGTTCAGGCTCCATTATTTAAAAGGAGGTTTGGCTCCGTTATTAGAGATCAGGCTGTGTTACTTAGCTAAGCCTTATTTTAGTTTCACATCAGATCAGCGTATTTCCCACTTTTGCACAAACTCAGCTGCAAATAGTCAATATTCTCTTATGTTTTTCAGGAGCCCAGCAGCTCTCACAGCATTATCTGCAGATGCCTAACTTTTGTGCATAACTGCATGAAAGAACTTAGTTTGGGCCAAGGAGAGATGATACCAGGACTGCCAGATACAATTTATTTGTTTTTCTGTGATAAAGGTTGTTTGAAAATTGTGGAAGTTTGTCTGACCTACTCGCTTATAAAGATGTGAAATGTAAATGTAACCATCAAGTATATAAGCTCGTGTTTTTGTGTGAAATCTGAAGTGTTTGGGAAAAGTACTTCAACATCAGATTTCCATAGTGATAATTCATATATTTTTATAGTATGCTTCTATCACGTAAAACTGTTTAGACTTTAAAACCGTCTTGTATGCCAGAACATTTTGATCTCTCATTTCATGAGTTGTGGACTGTGTTACTTTATTTCGTCAAAGCACGTACTGTGTTATTAGAGAATGAATTACAAAGAAACTGAAAGTCTCATTCTCTTTTCTTTTTTGTCAGAAAAAGACAGAATTTGAGAGTTACTACGATCTTTGCATATTAATGCAAAATTACAGCCATTGCAGTATGTATTACAGCTTCTCTAATTCATGCAATGGATCTGTTTAGTATCATATTGTTACATCTGAAGTTTCTTAATACTTTGCATGAATTTCATGGAAACAATACACACAAATTTGTCATTCCAGATTTGACTGCTTCAGAAGCATAGGTTGTTTTAAAGAGCATAAGATACCAACTGCAGTAATAATACACACTTTCCAGAAATAAGTCACCCATGAAGCACACAGATTTAACTACAGTGTGTTTAACACACAGTTTTCATTAGAGTGTATATTACTTTGCAGATGTATTTTACGTAGAGTTGGTTACTTTTATCAAAGTATTTTTTCCACCAAAATGTTACTACTTGCTTCTTCAGCTACGAAAGAAGGAAGAAAGTGCATGGGACAATCTCAGTTTAATCCTTCGCAGCTAATGATCTTTCACTGTGATGCTTAAAACACCCTTTTTTCTATTATAGCTTTCTGTTCAATTGTTGGAGTTTTTTAGTTGTATTTTGACAAACACATCCACCAGTGTGGCTACAGTTAGTAGCATTTGCATCTGCCGGCCCTGGAGAGGTCAGGCCAAAGCAGCAGAAAGCTAAAGAGCAGAAAGTACAACCAAGTAATAGGACTCTGTCTCTCTTTGAACTCGTGCCCACCCTTGAATAGAGCAGCTATTCTCTTTCAGGTGGAATTCTGCTGGAAAATATTATATAGAAACAACATGAGATTCCACTTGTCTTTCATTTTGTTTAGTTCAAATTTGTGTAGTTCGTGAGCCCTTAAGGGGTTTTTCTCCTAGCTGCTTTGTTAGGGTAATTGAATTAAAGTATTTATTATATATTCAAATAATATATAATTCATGAGAATAAATGAATCCATTCATTCAAAAACCCTGCTTTTGGAAATTAGGCTTTTTCAACGTTAATATTTTATTGTGGACATGGAATATTTGATAGAAGTCAGAAAATACACATGGCATCCTGTCACACAGCCATTTTTAAAAAGCTGTAGCATTATTTAAAGTATCCTTCTATAAAAGTAGAGAGGATAAATACCAGTCCCTTTGTATGATGTGTTATAGAGAATAAAATAGTGATATAAAAAGGGAATTCTTCAGTATTTTGAGTCCCTTTAAATACTATCAGTAGGAGTATAAGGAGTATTATGAAAAGAAAAATGTTCATTTGTGCCATCTGGTGTCTACAAGTGGCAGCTGTATTAGCACTGGGAGCCTGGCCTCTTCCTCATGCAAGAAACTGAACTCCTACACAATAATCTTCTTCTCTTTAGCAGTATTGCTATAATGCTTGCTAACTAGGAGGGTGTCATTGCTTCTAAAGAAATGCAGCTGCTTTTCTGGGTTCCATGTTCCAGTTACCAAAACGTGCCTCAGTGATGGGGTGAAACCTGTGGGAGAGATTCACTTTTTTCATCACTGAAATTTGCTGTAGTTACATTTGACAGCAGAGCTGTTTCACTGACATCAAGAAAAGATTAAGAAAACAGACTAAATGACAATTTTATGGAAAACTTCCTATCTCCAATGTCTTAGAGCAAAATGTCACATTGGAAGATTTCATATTATATATTCATTGAGTATTACACTAAGTCTTGGTAACTGAATCATCTTGATTAGAAATTTGATTTTTCTACAAAAATTCATAGTGTTTGGTTCTGGTCAAAGTAAATAGTAAAACTACAATTGCAAAAGAAAACAGAACAATCTGGCCCAATTGCTCTCCTTCGAAAAAACCCCAAACCAGCCATCAATACAACTTTTAAATTTGCAAATTTCCTCATCTGTCCTGGTGCAAGAAGCCAATTCCTCACATTTGTTATTTTTAATGCAGCAAAAGAAGAAGAACGATAAATCAACAAACAGGTTTGTGAGTGTCCCCAATCTAAGTGCTCTGGAATCTAGCGGAGTGGTGGGCAATGGACATCCCAACCGCCTGGACCCCATTCCTAACTCACCCATCCACGATATTGAGTTCAACAGCAGCAAACCACTGCCACAGCCAGTGCCACCTAAAGAGCCCAAGACGTTTTTGAGGTGAGCGCTGCCTCACCGAGCTTTTTTTTTCTTTTTCTTTTTCTCTTTTTTTTTTTGCTTAACTCAGGAAAATTTTGCATTCCTATTGAGCTGAATCCCACTTGCTTCACGAACCTTTCAGAGGTACAAGTACTCTTACAGCATTTTTAATTTTTACATTATATTTGTAACCTCTTTATAGTATTCCTTTTTATTGTAGACCTTGTTGAAATGTGAAGTATTCTCTCACTTCTTCATAAGTCTTGAACTTTGAAAACCTCTTTAGATACTTTAACAGAATTCATGTGCTTCCAATTGTTTACAAATATGAACAATTGTTTTAAATGTTTGTGTTATTTACTGATTGTCATTTAGGAATTGATACTAGCACAGAATTTCTTTTATTCAGTATTACGTGATAATGGTTTTTATGTAAGAAAACTATTTTCTGTGCTACATGAATGTTTTGTGTTTCCCCTTTCCTCACCTATATCACATTGTTTCATAGGAGTTCCCCTCCAACCGCAACAGGCAACGTGCACGCTTGGCTGCTTAGTGCCGAGCGTCCGGTAACCAAAACCAGCATTAAAGTCTCAAGTAATTCTCTCACAAATTAATACTGTGAATTGAATAACTTTAAAATGGCATTTTAGAGGCAGGATTTTAATCTTTTGGCTTTATGTGCCTACATATTAAATGCACTGAAGTGCTGTGCTTTGTATTTAGCAGGTGCTCATCTCTTACCTCTAAGTTGGAAACTTGAAGCAACGTGTGGTTACCAATTCCACAGTTGGTTGTTTACTCTCTCTTTCAGTTTAATGTGTGAAAGACCACATACCTAGCAACTACTAATTATAGAAGGAAACAAATAATAGGATCTAAAGTAGAGATGGGAAAACAATCTTTTTAGAAAAAAATACTGTTGCTTATTTTTTCCTGTGCATGTGATGCGCATGAGTGTCCTCAGGTATCTATAACATGCATGTGCATGAACTCATGGACTGTGACACCAGAGTTTCCATTCCAAATGGTTTTGTGCTCTGTATTATCCGGTAATACAGTAGCTATTATTACTGATTTTTATTGATAAAGGAACTTAATTGTTTAATTACATTTAAATTACATTTAAGTACTGTCTCTTGCTCCCTTTGTGAGAATTTTAATTGAGGGGGAAGCAAATCTTGTTTGCAGTGCAGCAGGTTTTTTTCCTAGTATATTAGCATATTTTAAATGTGTGCATGAACAACAATGCAAGTGATATTTGTGATCAGTGTTAAGTATTAAAATAGTGTGTATTTTTGTTCAGTTGCCAACTAGTCTTTGTGAGCACATGTCTACAAATATGATGCTCGCATCATATTTTTGAAAATTACTTTTACCACAGGAAAAGGATGCTAAAAGAGGACCTGCTACAGTCACACTTTTCCAAGAAAACCTTTTTATTCTTCCTGAAAACCTACGGCTGTTAGTGAGATTTTAAATTAGGTTTTCCAAAATACTATTTGCCCACCCTGTTACGTGGCTTCTGAACTGCCGTGTCCGTGCTGCTGATGCTCTCCAATGGAGTGGATGATCACAGGTTCTATAGGGAGACATTAAATCACGTCCTGAGGCACACCGATAGTTAACCCATGGAAAAACAGACACTGTTCTTTACCAAATATCTGAATATTCTCTGTGATTTTTCTTTTTCTCCTAAGATATGTACTTTTTGTGTAGTTGTGGGATAATTTTTCTTTTTTTTCTTTCTGTGAATTTAGCCCTCCTCAGACTGACGCTTCACCAGTGGCTTCACCAGACCCCCAACGCCAGGAGTGGCTTGCCCGGTACTTCACGTTCTGAGCGCTGATTTGTTGTTGTGGCACAGCGTGATGTGGACTGTCTATAAAAGCATGACCTTAAGTAATAAACCCTCATGTGAACAAGCTTTCCTGTAATTTGTCAAACACTGTGAATGAGAAAGTATTTGTCTTTCTGATTTGAAACTGCACTGTATTTCATGTTATATTTGTTGGAATCACTTGACATGGTACTATATAATGTGTGTAATAATAACTATTATTTTTATTTAAAATGGAAGAATCTTTAAACTTTGTAATTACTACATAATAAATTTTGGTAGAACAAACATAATGCTTTCCCCTTTTTTCCTATAAATGTGTTTTCTTTGCTTTCAGGTAAGGCTTTTACCCCCAGAATAACATAATTGCATGGTTACCATAAATACAATTCGATTGTAAAAGGAAAAAGCATATGTATCTCTCACTCTGCAATTTGAGCAGGATATTTCTAATGCATCCCAATTCTATTCAGTTACTTTGCAGCCATTTAAAAATTGTCTCTTTCTAACGTTTAAAAGGAAGAATGTGAAATAAATCACAGCTAGCGTAGCTGCTGGCCTTCAGAGCAGACTGATTTTGACAACAGGATAAAAAAAGCCACAAACCGGGAGTGTTCATTGTGGAGGGGTTGACTCCTTACCTGTTGCTCATGAGACTTTGCCATCTAGTTATGTTATCGAACATGTTATTGAATTTAAGCAGAAACTGTTCCCACAAGTAATGTATTTCTTTTATTAACAAAAACCTGCTCGAAACATTTAGAATACAGTACTAAGTATCTCTGCATAAATCAAGAATCTACATTTTGAGCATATGGTCCTGCTTTGGATAAAATTAATGTCTGAAAAAATCACAACCACCACCACCACCACCAAAAAACTACAACCACTCAACTTTTTCCCATTTAAACTTACTACAGATACTGATCTTCCATTAAAACTGAATTACCTTCCCTTGTCTATATTAAAGTTTTTTCTTCTTCTTAAACTGATATATGAAAATGTTTTCTCAGCTAGTGAGCATGATTCTCCAATCGACACCTTTTATGATGCCAGTGTTGTTCAAGAAATTGTTGCAGCATATAGAAAAATAGAGCTTATTGTCTTTTTTTATATTTTTTTCATTCAAAGATTACCACAAAGTAACTTACACTGGTAGTCTCAGGGAGAAAATTGTCTCTTTGTTTTATGAATGTATTTTTAAGCTGAATCTCTTACCTATCTTTGAGTTATTTGAATAAGGTTTCATTAGCATATACAAAGGTCTTGAACTTTAATATTTCCTCTGAAGCCCTAACTACATATTTTTTCTCTATATGCACAAAGGTAAATACCCTTATTACGATGAGTTTTATATGTAGTATATGTATAAATGAAAAATTTGTATGTTTTCATATAAACAATATGAAATCTTCTAAATGCACATTTAAAAACTTCTTAGAATTGAGCTGGAAGACTCCACTGAAAGCTGTATTCTGGTGATGCTGCCATGGATTAAACATGTGTACAGCAGATTTTCTGTAGCTGGTAGACTCAACTGTAGGTATATGCAACTTTTTAATTATAGAAGAAAGCCATACTGGGCGAAATGTCAGATTTCTTGGCTGTTACCCAAAATAAAATACATTAGCTCATTTTATTATAATGTTCTGAAGTGAGCGTTGTGTATTTTTTTCTTGCGTGCTTTGCAAGGGCTTGGCCTTTTTCTTCCATCCTCCATTTCATTTGTACATTTTTACATATGGAGTTAATAACTGAACAGTAACCTGAATATTATGATAGCTGCATTTACTTTATCTATTCAGTAAAAGGTGTGCCCATTGGTTCTTTTGCTAGTAGGCATTTGTGTTTCTGAAGGGAGAAGAAAATTAAGGAGCACTCAGTTACCATGTCTGCCACAGTCAGCAGCTGTTCCACCACCGAATCTGTCTCGTAAAAACAAAAATCAACCAAACAAAATGAAACCCACAGCCAACCTGCAGAAACTAGTAAAAAACTTATTTTGTACCAAATGGCACGGAGAACTCTGTAAAATTTATTCCTAAAAGAATACAAATTTGGGATTAACACAGGAATTTGCATTATCTCAATGCCATTGTGTTCCTGATCTTTGCAGCGTCTGGTATTCTTGAAAAGGCTAAAAGTGCAAGTATTCATGAGTCCAGTTGTGTAGAGAATTCTGCAAAATCTCTGCTCAGACGTGCACACGGTCTGTCCTGGCTCAACAGACAACTCCAAGTAAGGGAGTACAGAACCAGTTGCACAGTATTATTTACAATGGCAGGAAAATGCTTTGGCTCTCAGGAGCTCTCCCTCTGCGCTCAGACTCATTAAAGCTCATTATCAGCACCTAGTGTAACTACTTCCCTCAACCCTTCCGTTTTATTCAGAAAGAACAATAAAAAGTCAAAGAGCAAACAATACAGAATGTAGTATTTTAATCCTTATTGTGTTTTCCTATGAAAGAAGGAAGTAAGAGGCTATACTTGATACAGGGGCAAAACGCAGACAAATCCCACCTTTCTCCAGAAGGTCATCATAATAATCAGCCTTAAGGCCAGGTTTGGCCCTTCAGCCTGGATTGTTCCATTGGCTTCTGCGATACGGGTTTGAATGCCAGTGAATCTTGCAGGTTAGCAGAAAACTGCTCGAGCTGACATGTCTGACACTGTCTTGTAGCACAGGGAAGACCTTTGTCCTGAGAACCACAGAGCTTCTTTTCTTGAGCAGGGAATCGTACCTAGAGGGTATAAATGGGAAAAAAAAAGGCCCAAAGACGATTGAAAACCAAGCTGCAATCAGTGCCAATACAGAAATCGCTTTGTCAGACTGACTCCTTCCTTTTGCAGTTTTTCAGTTACTTTAGCACGTGTGCTGTATTTACCTGAGGCTTCAAGGAAAATGCTAGTCCTATAAGAAGTACTGGCAATAAATTATGTGGGTCAATAGTATAAAATTTTTAACACTCTAATTTAAATAAGTTTTCACTTTTGTTTCATTATCTGTTATTTTGGAAGGAAAAAAAAACCAGATTATTTTCTGACTGGTTTGAGTAGTTCTACATTTAATGTGTGCAGGTTTAAATTAAATGTCTTAGATTTGTAATCTTTGATCAGTTTAAAGAGTAAGAATGTCTACATATTATAAAACTGGAGAATATAAAATATTTAGGTTTGGGTTTTTTTTAGGCTATACCTAAAAGTTTTGTATAACACTGTAAGAATCTTTGTTTTCATTCTTAAAACAGTATATAATTTTTTCACTCTTGATGTACTTCAAAATTGAAAGCAGCAGTCTCTTTTAGGAAAAATGCTTCCATTGCTGTAACTGAACACAGAGGGATTCTGAGCCATATTCCATGTTGGAGCACTTGCTTTTCTGGTGTGTCAGCTGAAAAAGCTGGGGTCCTTTCTTTAAATTGTTAACAAACACACTATCCCTGTAACTATAGCTAGAAAATCCGAATATTAGCTTTTGATTAACAGTCATTCATTTTTCCAGTTTTAGTTTTATTCTGAAACTCTATTTAAAAACCATAGGACATGAGGAATTCCTAATGAATATAAGGAGACTTCAGTCATCATATCAGAAATCAGACCTGTTCACCATGTCAGAGCAATCTCTCACTTGTTGAAGGTTTAGTTTATGTTAATTTTGTTACATGATCCTTGTGCTATCCACAGGTAAATTTCACTAATGCTGCACTGAGAAAATTAGACCCCAAGTCTTCCTCCTTTGCTGTAATTTATTTCCCTTAGAAAATGACTGAATCACATCACTTAAGAAAACAGTGATCTTCAGCCTCCTGTGCAGTTAACAGGCAGCCTGAAGGGTGGTGAATCAGCCCACCTGCCTCCTCTTGACTGCATAAAGACTGTAGAGCAACAGCAAATCTAAGTGCCTCCATTGCCTAAATGTAGGTGTGAGGAACCCTAGCATGACATTGCTTTTTTTTTCTTCCCAGGCAAATGCTAAACTTTTTTTTTTTTTCTTTTTACTATAATGAAGGTAAATTTCTAATTCATAGCGTTGTTGTTTAGCTACTTTTGGGCACTGGGCATTGTACCAGTTTCATTCATGTATACATTCCCTGGCAAAGTATCTTTAAATGGAAATATGACTCATTGCTGTCTACAATTATATACAGAAATCAGCTCGTAGTTATAAAGCTCATTTACTTTGCAGTGTATTTCTTTAGATATGCTACAGTAATTGGAAGCACCTGTGGATAGTACTGGCATTATGTAACGAAACCAGGCAGCCAAGCTGAAACAGAACTTTTCAGCATGACCGACTGCTGAACTCCATTTCTCTTGCTAATAGGAGGGCAAAATATTTGCAGGGCTTGACACTGGGCTTTTTTACTGCACAACTGTGTTAACATTTATCATTTTGAAGCACATAATACAATTAGACAACTCAAGTTTTCTTGACCGTACAAATTGCACTGCAGGTTCCTAGGTTAACGATGAGACCTATGAGGTGAACTACTGATCCTCTCTGGAGCCCTCCACAGTCTTAAGGATGAGTTTATAAATTGCCCATCACTAAGGCAACTCAGTATTTCCAGACTTAAGCATGGTGTAGAGGCCTGTTCACAATAAACAGCTGGCTGAGCACAAGAATTTGATGAGTACCAAAAATCTGCCTTCATTATGAGAATGAGCACTCCTGGAAATTATCAGGCCTTCCACATTCAACCTGACAGATGAGCAGAAAAGTTAATAGAGCAGCTGAGTCTTTAGCTAGAGCCAGAGTTCAGTTCCAGCTCCTCAGCTGCCGAGGTCAGGCACAAAGAGTCAGCAGCTTCAGGCTGTAAATACCATCGGCAGCCCCAGGCAGGGCTGGCAGCAGACCTGCCTCCGGGCACAGACCCAGGCTTTACACTCACATGAACATTCGACCACATTCACTCTGCTTAGCCTAAGGCTCTACCTAAGCGGTGGGATCCACGAGCCGTTCTCCGCGCTCACACAGCCTTGCCAGCAGCACCCCAACTGCATGGGGGGGTGGGACGCATCAGCCGCCCCCACCACAGCATCAGCAGGCAGCCCTGGTTCTCTCGTGGGACACTTCCAGATTGAGGGCACACACTATGTTCTGTAAACTAAAAAACAGAGTTTTTATTCTTTGTCTTTTCTGTCAGAACCACACAGGACTATCAGAAGTGACCCGAAAGCAAAAATATTAATATTGGCCTATGGAATAGAGCTATTCAAATCAGAAAGCAAAGACAAAGCAGGAACACATTGTGAGCCCAGGACAAGAGAGCTTTTGAGGCTGGTAACTGCCAACACTGCCTCCATCCACTCATTTGAGATAATTACATTTTCTTGTCCTGTTTTGCACTATGATTTCAACAGGGGCTACCTCATGGATTTTCAAATGGGCGTGATGTATTTTTTGATGATTGCTTTTTTGAGTAAATATTTCTTCATTACTCAACCAAGAACATAACAGTTACTAGTTATTATTAGACAATAATAAAATTATAAATACTTGAGGTTTTTTCTTGCAGTAACCACTGCCTAATTGCAGCCTTTACACACCAGTATCAGTGACTTTCTCTGTAGTTGTAATGCCCTGCTCCAGTTGCAAGCTGCTGTGTTATTTTCCATCGTGTTGCTCTAGTTTGGGCTACAAAACACAGTCTGAGGAAGCACAGACAGACAACTCCAGGAAATCAGGAAGACTCCAGCTCTGCCATACCAGAAGCCAGGTCACTGTCCTGATCTAACAAATGTGTAGAAACATCTGTCTCAGCGTGACAAAAAAAAAGCAGCCTGGTTTTGGTACAAGACAGCACCATAAACCGAGTAAAGCTGACGCTGAAAGTGTAATGTGGAGACAGGGCTTGCCTGACACTCCACTCAGGATAATCTTTATCAGAAAGAGTTTTGAATTTTCATAGTCATCAATTAATGTATTAGGTGGAGATCTCAGCACTGCTTTTGCAGCCATATCCATTCAATTAGTTAGAATAAGACCACTTCATAAAGCAAAATGGTTTTTGCTTCTAGAGACATATCTAGGAGTTAAAGCATTTCCCTTTTATAAGCCCCAAAGCAGTCTTACACTTCGTTGGGAAACAAAACACTCTTTCCTTCAGATGAGTAGATATATGTAGATATATAGATATATATATGTAGACAACATCTACAAATACTCTGAAAAAAGTTTGTACTTGCAAACAGTGCAGGACAGAAAACCGAAGTTGTATCCACTGATTTATCAGACAGGAGCCATACACAGGAATCCTCCTCCGATAGCCTGTGGAGCAGCAATTCAGACAAACGTGATTCCTGATTTAAAGCACCTGTACTTCCATCAACAAGCTTTTGCCCAAACATTTCAAGCCTCATCCCTTTCCTGGCCAAATGCGTCTCGGACCAACTCACGGATGGCGAGATAGTCAAGATAGTTAACAGAGATGAAGTACCCACTGTAGCTTTCTTATTCGTTAAGATCGTGTATCTGAATATGATTGGAAGAAAAAACATTTAGACATTCAAATTAATTATCTTAGTTTAATTAAGATATTGAAGCCATATATCATAACTTGAAAATATGGGATCTAAAAGATATTTGTTTGAAAAGCATCGATTTTCCCCTCCGCTAACTAAAAAAATGGTATTAAAATTTATATTAAAATATTAGTTTTATATATTCTGATATCTTTTTATGATAGAACAATTGGCACAGTTCTGATACCTTGGTGGTAGTATGCTATACTTTTTGGTTAAGATTTTACACGGGAAATGATTTCTGTTTTGGTTGCATATCAATAATTCTGCATTAATACAAGGCAACAATGGTAGGTCCTGCAAGTGAGGAGCTCAATAAAGAAGTTTCAAGATCCTTCAAACACTTGGAAGGGGGCATTAAGTTATTCTCTATGATATCACAAGACTCAGCAGTTTCACTCCTTATAGCAGTGACTCAATTTTGAAACAATTCATTATTTAAAAAAATATTTCAAATAGTTAAAGCATGTCCCTCGGTTGTAATACACGCTCAGAGAAAGGAACATACAGATAAGAAACTATTCAAAGCAGCACGCTGTAAATCCTGGCCAAGAGCAAAATGGTTTGAGCCTTCAGCAAACCCTATTTTCTGGCTACGTGAAAAACACAATTTCCAAACTCGGACTTTGCCGTGACGTGCCCTCATGAAGAAGGGGAACTGACCGCTCCGTTGGGCAGCTCGCTTTAAAAAAGCCAAATTTCGACCTCACGGGATTTGTAACCCGGGAGGGCGGCGGCTGCAAGAAGCAGCAGAAAACACGAGCTTGAGCGGCCCTGGGGCCGCCCGGGCTGCTGCCCAGCACCCCCCGTACCGCCACTTGCGATCCTCCCGCGCAGCGCGCCGGGCGCACACCGACATCCGGCCAAACCACAGCGCGCAGCGCCGCCGCAGCAACACCCGGCTGCTGTGCCTCCGGCTCAGGGCACCCAGACCCGCTGGGATCACCCCCGTACCGCTCCCCGAGGCCGCCCGGGCGCCGCGCTGCTCGGCGGGAGCCGG
>VWYH01006859.1:731820-761493 GCA_013399365.1 Pampusana beccarii | reverse complement strand
GGGCCCGGGCGTGGAGCGGCGCGCAGGGGGCGGGGACGGAGCCGCTTTCCTGCCGGGTGAGGGAGCGGCGGCGGCGGGAACCCGGCCGGAGGGGCGGCGGCGGTCAGCGCTGCAGGTACCGAGCGGGGCGGTGGGAAGGGCTGCCCGCCTCCCCATCGCGGGGACCGGGGCGGCCCCGCGGGACGGGACGGGACGCGCCCGGGGCAGCGCTCCGCAGGGGAACGGCCGAGGCAGCCAACGGACAGGCCAGGCCAGACCCGCCCCGCCCCATCCCCGCCGCACAGCGCCCGCCCGCGTTCAAAATTTGCCGCGCTGGCGGCAGCCGGGGCGGGAGCGGGAGGCCCGGCAGAGCCGCGCGCCTGCCGCCGCCCCTCAGCCCCACCGAGCGAGCGGAGCAGCCGGCCGCCGGGTGGCTTAACGGCCTGGCGTTAGCGGGGACGAGAGGAGAGCCGAGCCCCGCCCAGCCCCGCCCCCCTGCCGGCCCCGGCGGGCGGGCGTGAGGACCCCGGAACCCACCTGTGCCCGCCGGGGTGACGGACGGACTGACTGACAGGGGGCGGGGCACGGTGACTGACTGACGGGGGCGGGGCTGATTGGCTGGCTGTGGCGGGGCGGTTGGTTGGCGGGAGCTGCCTGTGGGAGGCGGTGCGTGGCGCGGCGTTCCCGGCGGGTGGGGGCGCGTTGTGACGAGGGGCCCTGCCCCGCCCTGCCCCCCGCCGCGCTCCGCAATGGGCTCTTCCGAGTGAAAAGTTTTGCGATCTGCGCCCGACCGTACCCAAAAGCCTCCCTCTGTGCCCCCGCTGCCTCCCGCTGCCTGCAGGGGCAACATGGTGCTGAGCGCGGAGCAGGTGAGCCTCATTGGGCAGGTGTTCGAGTCCTACGTGCTGGAGCACCACAGGGACGAGATCCTGGGCATCCTGAGGGAGCCGGACGAGGAGGCGCACTACCCCGTCGTCGTCGACGCCCTGACGCTGTTCGAGACCAACATGGAGGTCGGGGAGTACTTCAACGCCTTCCCCAGCGAGGTGCTCACGATTTTCGACAGCGCGCTGCGCCGGGCTGCCCTGGGCACCCTGCAGGCCGACAGGGCCCCCACAGAGCTCAGCGCCAAGCACAACCTGCACGCCAGGGTCTCGGGTGAGTGGCAGCGCAGGGGCACCTGGGGGGCATCTCCCAGGCAGCACTGCCGAATTCTGTGACAAACCTTGGGGGGAACGAGTTTAATTTAAACACCTTCAGGAATGGTGACTCTACCACTTCGCCTTTAATGAACCAGCCTCATAGAGATAAAACATAGCTTAATAAAATACTAGAGCATTCAACAGTAATAATTGGGTTGATACGCATGGTCACCCTGAGAAGACACGTGAAAATGAGGCTGAGGGGAGACCTTATCACCCTCTCCAGCCACCTGAAAGGAGGTTGTAGCATAGAGGGTGTTGGTCTCTTCTCCCAGGTAGCAAGTGATAGGACGAGAGTAAATGACCTCAAATTGCACCAGGGGAGGTTTAGATTGGAAGTCACAAAAAAATTTATTCAAAGGAAGGCTTGTCAGGCATTGGAACAGGCTGCCCAGGGAAGTGGTGGAGTCACCAACCCTGGAGGTGTTTAAAAGGCATTTAGACAAGGTTCTTAGGGACATGGTTTAGTGCCAGAGTTAGATTATGGTTGGACTGGATGATCCCGAGGGTCTCTTCCAACCTAAATGATTCTATGATTCCATAATTTTCGCAGTTTCAGTGTTTGAAGCAGGAGGGAATGGCTAGTGCTTATGGAGCAGAAAAGAACACATGCGAACACATGGAGATGTGTAGACCAGCCCAGGAAAAAGCTGGGGGCATCCCTGATGTTGTATGTGCAATGGTTGGTGTTTCTTGCTGGATCAGGACTTACATCAAAACCTTTCCATGGTAAAAAGATGCCTCAAGTCAGTGGCTGGTCTCACATTAATTATCTTGTTAGCCAGAAGTTCTAAAGAAAAATAAAAATAGGGGAAGAGATGTAGTTTGTGTGATAGTTTTTCTTGCATGTTGACTTCCTTACCACGTCTTTATTGGCTCCCGCTATCTCCCAGAAGAGGCCAAGTGTCAATTTTGGGTTGTCTTCTAACAACTTAATCTGAAATTGTCAAACTTTATGCTTAACTAATTTTCCTAAAATTACTTGTTATAAAATTGGAATTAGCTGTTGGAAGGCATGTATACCACTGCTGGGTATGTGGTGTAAGAGGCTGGCCTCTGTGTTGTACTACAATTTGAAATGTCAGGCATCTTCCTGTACCCATAAAAATAGGAGTGAATTCAAACTTTGCCCCTAGTGTTCTGGGTGTATTTGCATCAGTCAGGGCTTCAGCATGAAAGCAGAGTTATTTTAAGCTAACAGGAGGTATTAGAAGGAGTAAAGCAAGGGGTAGATGGTCGCTGCATGAGCAGCGGTGCCTTTAGGACATTCCTGCTCCTGTTATCAGCCTGTTACTGAGTTGACCGTTCCTCCCACAGTGGTGTTTGGTCTGAATATTCCCTAATCAGCCTCAGGCGAAATTAGCCGCATTTGATCAAATAGCTTTAGTAACTAATAAAAGCAAGTATGACTGATCATTGATGGCAAAAGTTATTTGGCAGACTCATAAATCACTCAGTCACTAAACAGGAGGGAAACTGGTGAAGAACACGGTGGTTGTCCTCATGAGGTCCAGCCGGATCAAGAGAACATCTGCCCATGTAGTTTGGTTTATGTTCTGTACTGCCCTGCTGAAGAAACAAAAGCAGTAAGCTAGATGATCTGTAAGCTTTTTTTTTTTGACCCAAAATTTCCCATGATAACTGTTACCTTTTAGGTGTGTGCTGCGTTCTGATTACCTTCACGATTCTCATTTTGGAGTGCTGCTTCCCATTCCTGTGCCAAAAGGGAATGAGGAGAAGGGGCTGCACTCTTCTTGGTGGGAGCGGCAGGGAACTACCTGGAGTGAGGCAGAGGGGATCTGCATGTCAGGCTTGGGCCAAAGTGAGGAAAAGTGTTTTTTGCTTATGCCAGGTATATGAATGCAATTGTAGCACGTTCATACTGATATGGACAGGGCATAGAATCACAGAATAGTTTGGGTTGGAAGGGACCTTCAAAGGTCATCCAGTCCAACCCCCTGTAATGAGCAGGGGCATCTCCAACTAGATCAGGTTGCTCAGAGCCCCATCCAGCCTGACCTTGAATGTCTCCAGGGATGGGGCATCTACCACCTCTCTGGGAAACCTGGGCCAGTGTTTCACCACCCTCATTGTGAAAAGTTTCTTCCTTGTGTTATTTAGGAGATGAAAGAAGGGCTCGGGAAGTGTGACTGTGCAGTGATTAACAATGGATGATTACCCTGTGTTCACTGAAGAAAGTAAAAGATTAAGTTCTCTATCTGAATTTTAGCATTGTAGGAATTTGATTGTGTAGCTTCTGCTTTTGCTACAAATCCATTAAAAGATTTTTCTTTAGTTACCATTAGCCTGAGCACCGCTCTGTCTGTTACTTGTGGCCAAGCTGCTTGTAGTATTTCAGTTTTACACACGATTACTAATATAGTGAGGCTGATTCAAAGAGGCACGTACTCAAAGAGTTTGTCAGGCAGTCTAATATGATCAGAATGAAGCCTCTTTTTCACCCCATCCAGGCTCTTGTCTCTTCAGTATTCACAGAGCTGATCATGTCATAAATCCTGACAACAGTGCTGGAGCTCTCTCTAGTGTAAGATGTGTTATATTTTGCAAAGGTTGTTGAGCTGCACCAATGATCTGTAAGCAGAAAAAGATGCTGAAACAGTTGGAAAATTAATGGATTTTATCTTTTTCTTTTTTCTTTTTTTTTTTTTTTTTTTTTTTCCCTGAACTGAATAGAAATGCAAACCTGTGGGAGAAAAAGAATTTTCAGCAGGTTTGGTAGAATATGTAAATAGCTTTGTTATAGTCAACCAGAAAAAATTGTTTGCAGGTCTACATAATACCTATATTTATTTTCCAGATGATTCAATTCCTCTCTACTTTACGTTTTTTTCACTTCATTCTTTTACCTTTTAAAATTAGCTTAATATTTTAAAATATTTTCTTTAAACAAATGCAAAAGGTCAAACACTGCTTAAAAGCATTGAAACAGAATGTTTCAGCATGTCTGAAATAAAGCATTTGGGTTTGAAAACACTGAAATAAATATATGAAGTCTTTTTTTTTTTTTTTTTTTAGCAGCCAAAGCTTCTAAGACGATTTGACCTAAGTGCACCGATAGTTTTGATCCCCTTAGAAACATCATTTTCCAGCAGATTTAGTATTTATATCTCTGTTTCCTAGCTCTGTTTTGGAAGTAAAGCTAAGAAATTATTAGAAGAGCAGGTAATTTCTTTTTAAATTTATAATTATTAGTATCCTGTAGTTCATATGCGAACTTCCAAAGACGCAATATTTCGATGCTGTCCTCAGGCACGCATTTCTGAGACCATTTATTTTTTATAAAGACTTTATAGGCTGTTGAGGTAGATTAATCTTCCGAAGGATTTTGGCTACACGGGTGAACGCCAGAGAGGAATCGGTAGCGCACAGAAGTGGCTGTTGGGGTGGAGTTAAAGGAGAGCAAGTGTCATGAAAACGTGCTGTCACTGTTCATTTGAATGTGCACGGGGATTTTCTTCAGTTGTGTTCATAACCCATTTGTATTCTTTCTATGCCACCTCTGTGGTGCTTGAGGGCTACTGGTATGCAATCTGAATTTAAGGTCAAGTGCTCAAAGACTATGAGTTTTAAATTTGCTTAGACTTGAGAATTCACACAAGATTAGGAGTTAGACTTGTCTGAACCACCGTTAAGCAGCATAACTAAAATTTTGTAATCCAGATAAACCAGTTGCAAAGTAAATGGTGTTCACCAAAAGCTCATTTAAATTAATGAATAGATCTGAGAACATCAGGATCCATTTCCCACAAATGGAAACTGTGACTATTCAGCCCTTGGCAAGAGTGGGAGAGTAAAATGGCAACATTTTCTGATTCAGATTTAAGGTACAACAGATGAATAGTTGTATCACATTTGGGAAACAGTAATAACAATGGCTACTGTTAATATGTCTGGTGTTTTTTTTCTAGTCCTTCCGTTTCACTGTATTTTAAGTCCGTGTTTTATACGCACAGCCTTATGCTGCACATATTTTTGTTTAACAGGTTTGCCTGTTTGCCCAGAGCTGACTCGAGAGCACATTCCTAAAACCAGGGACGTGGGTCACTTTTTGTCTGTCACTGGGACAGTCGTACGCACCAGTTTGGTGAAAGTGTTGGAGTACGAACGGAGTTACATCTGCAATAAGTGCAAGCACGTGTTCGTCGTCAAGGCTGACTTTGAGCAGTACTACACGTTCTGTCGTCCGTCAGCCTGTCTCAATGAAGAAGGCTGCAACTCAACCAAGTTCACCTGTCTGTCTGGAACAACCTCTTCTACCTGCTGCAGAGACTATCAAGAAATCAAAATTCAGGAACAGGTAAAAAAAAAATGTAAGGTGGAGAAAAAGCGGGGGTATTGAGGTATAAATGTCTCAAGTGCAAAAAGCATTAACTTATTAAAGAAGGCATTTGAGGGCTTAATTTCCTGCTGGAATAATGTAACTCCGCTAATTTTAGTGAGACTGTTCCAGAATGAAGTCTATCCCATTATCATTGGTAAGTTTTCCATACTAAGTGGAAAAGTTTTACAGATTCTACTGTTGTTTAAAACAAATGCCTGAAAAAAACTGAAAGAAGCCAGAGAGCCTGTTGGTCGGAGATTTCCAGTCAGAGAGTTACAAATTTAGACACATATTGACTAGAATTTCATTATTAAGTAACTCCATTCAATAACGTACAGCACACCCAGGGTCTGTCCATAGACTACATTTCCATGTTGAATCTTTATAACACCAAGTGAGCGTTGTTTGTCTCGCGTACTGTACATGATGCTGATGTTCAACATCGCTTCTGAGGACTAAAGCGAGCCCAGTGGTGGCCAAGGCCAGCTGTGGCAGTGTAGTGTGGTCAATACATGGTCTGTTTCCTTTAGCCGGTATTGAAGTCCACGATTATTGAATGTGTGCTCCTCACAGAATTTGCTTTCGTTTTTCTGAAGGAAGCCCTGGGTGGAAGTACAGCCAAGCTGGAGGAGCAAGAAACAATTGGGCCTCTTTTTACTGTAGCACGTAACTAAGACAGAACTGGCACAGGAAAATCTACACTGTATGAAAATTGAGAATAAGTAGGGTATACTGCAGGCAATGTTTCTTTGTTTGTTTATATGCTCAGTGTCTTTTTCATAAATCTTTTCTAAGATATCTTCAGTTGTTTCAGGGTCTTTGTTTTATTAAGAGGATAGTGGTGCCAATTTACATGAAGAATGTGTGAAAATAGAAATGTATCAAATAAGAAACAAAGCCCTGAGTAGTTCAGGATACCAAAAAATTACAGGAATAAAACTAATTCAAGGAAATAAGCCCTATGTTACATGTTCATATAATGATTGTTTCTGTCATATGGTTTCTATAGCTTTTTGCTTGTTTGTTTTACTGTGGGACACACAGACCACTATGATGGGAAGGATTTTCAGCAGCATTGGCTTATTCAACACAGTAAAGTTAAATCAGGAATGAATTTCACTCGTGTTTCCTACTGAGCTCTGCCGGTAGCTGTGCATGTGCTACCAGGACTGACAGTGATGTGAACTGCCTGTGGCCATTTAGATAATACCCAAGGATGAATTAACCTTCCTAGGCACTAGAGAGTGAATAAATCTGGAATTCTAGCACGTGTGACCGGTGCTGCAGAATGAAAAGGTACTTTTGGTTGTTGTTCTTGTGCAGTGCATATTCAAAAAACTATTGCAAGCTTTAGCAGTAAATGGAAAGACTGCTGATTGGAAATGGACTGTGACAAGATTGCATAGACTTCGCCCTGGAGAAAAGAAAAAGAATTACAGGAGTTACGGGCACATTTGTCAATATATATTTGTCTGGTTGTGTGTGATTTGTGTTTTCTTGTTGTAGATTTGATCCTTGACACCTAGGTGTAAACTAACATTTCAAATGTTAGTCAAATTTGGGTTTAAATACCAGAAAAATATAGAGAATAATCTTTCATTGTATACTTCAGTGAAGGGTTATCTAACTCACGGATATGCTTCAGTACCCAAAGTCAGCTTTGCATATTGAAGAAGTACCTAAAAATATCTCAAATTATTAAAAAAAAAATCATCTCTTTCACGTGACCTCTTTTAGTGAGCTTTCTTCAGCAAGGTATTGAAATCACACAGCATCTCCCAGGATTGAGCACCATCGACTAATTGAATGCCCAATGCAGTTTCCATTAGTATCACCACTGAACTTCCATTATTAAGTTCATGGCAGCAGTTTACTGTGTGAGTTTGGTGAGAAAAAGCAAGGACTGACCTCAGTTTTGGGAGAGGAATGTAGGTGCTTAAGCCAGAGCAGCTATAAATGGCTTTTGAAACGTGCTGTTCTTAAGAGATTTTTTCCTTTTTGTCTCCTAGGTCCAAAGACTGTCTGTTGGGAGCATCCCTCGTTGCATGGTGGTTATTCTGGAAGATGACTTGGTGGACAGCTGCAAGTCTGGTGAGGATACAGCATAAATTGCACATATTTGTACCACAAGCATTTTTATTTTTCCAATTGAGATGATTCTTTGCCAAGTAGGCTGTCAGTGCTGAGGGCTTGTTGAATGAGATACGTTCATCTGTCACGTTGCTGTTTCAGCTTGGACGTTAGCATGGCAGTTGAGGACTATTCTAGAAAATGTCAGACATCCCCAACATAATGTGTTGTGACATACAGAAAGAATACTAAATCTTGGTAGTGTGGGAACACCAGACCTCTAGAGGAAATTTGCCTGCACCATCACACAGTGTGTGGTGCCTCTCTCTTGGTTCGGAGAGCTGGGTAACCAGGCCTCCTGCAGGTGGAAAAAGCTACTTGGCATTCAAAAAGGAAGCTTGTTGGCAGGAGAACATATGAAGAATGGTCTAAAAATCCTCAAAATAGGCACATACCCACAAGCAAATAATCTCTAGTTGTATTTTCTCAGAAGAAAACTGTGGCCAGAACAAGTGAGTATGGAATTCACAAAAGTTACCGGAAGTCAAATAAGTTTCGATTAATGTTTTTGTATAGTAAATCTAACTGAAAGAAGAGCTTCTACAGTTTAGTGTGTACTCCTCTTTTCTAAAAGAGGAAACAAGCAGAAGCGCTCCTTTAAGAATTCACCTAACTTAAACAGAAGTAGAAAGACGTAGCATCTTCCTACGACAGACATAAGCAATTTACTTAATGTTTGTTTTAGACTTCTAATAACTGCAGGAGGTTTGCTTTTTGTTGTTGTTGGTTTGTTTGTTTGTTTTAACCTTATTAACTGAAACACAGGATCTCATTGCATTGTTATGAGGTGGAGCATTGGAACAGGCTCCCCAGGGAGGTGTCACAGCCCCAAGCCTGACAGTGTTCAAGAAGAGACGGGACAATGCCCTCAGACACATGGTGTGAACTGTGGGGTTGTCATATGGAGGGACGGGAGTTGGACTCGATGACCCTTGTGGATCCCTTCCAACTCAGGACATTCTGTGATTCTATGATTATGCATTGCAGCTGTCTGACACATCTGCATATATCAAGTGAGATGTTATTTTACTAATATTTGTTGTTACCTCCAGGAGATGACATCACAGTGTATGGGGTGGTAATGCAGAGGTGGAAACCTTTCCGTGAGGATGCACGCTGTGACTTGGAGCTTGTTTTGAAAGCCAACTACATTAAAGTAAACAATGAGCAGCTAGCAGGGGTTGTAATTGATGAAGAAGTCCGAAAGGAATTTGAAGACTTCTGGGAAAAGCATAGGAATGATCCCTTAGCAGGTTAGTAGTTGAAAGCTTTTGAGTTGGACATGTGTTCAGATATAAGTGAAATGAGGAGTGAAAATACAGTGACTGAACACGTCTTCCCCCCATTATCCTATCCCACCACGCATTCCTCCAAAATTATTTTTTTTCCCAGTGCAGGAATATGAAATTCTTACTTTAATATTACTGGGAAAAAAAAGTACTGAGCATACTGCATTGATCTTCCTTCTTTTGAGCTTTCTAGTCAAGTGTATTGTGGAACATTTAACAAGAAATGAGAAATAATGTAAGTATCAGAGAAAAAAACAAGGTGTTTCATAATCAACAAAGGAAAAGCATACCTTGTAAAAGAAATAGTGAGGACCGGATCTGCTTTTAGTCAACATAGCTCTTGACCCCAGGACAAGAGATCTGACTCCCTCTCTCTGCAGCCCAAATTAAGCTGCGAATCTTTACCACATAGTTATCACATCTCATCTTTAACCTGACTCTTGGATGCCTAGACCCTTGATTAAGTGCTGTGGAGCCTCCTATCGACTATGAGAGAGTCTCCCAATTCACAGTGGCTTCCAGAACAGCCAGAGTGTTTAGTATTTTGGCTCCTAAACTTACCATGGTCTGCAGTCAACCACCTGGATATGAGCCGGAGTTGTGTCTGGAGCTCTGTCCCTCTCCATAACCTGAGTGCCTCCTCCTGAACTGCAGGGAAGCTCAGTGGGCTCTTTAGGATCTCTGTCGATGAACTGTCTCAGGCTAATGCTCTGCCTTTTAAAACCCTGGAAAGGACTTAGTCTTTCTTCTTAAAAGACAAACAGGAGGAAAAGCAGGTGGGAACGTTGCCCATGTCAACTTAAAAATTAGAGCGCTCACCTAAGAAATTGGAGATCTTGTCAATGGCAGAGATTCTTCAGAACTCCGTTTCCTGGAAAGCGATTTAATTGCTTGCTTCCTGCTGATGGAATGAGAACATTTCTTCCTCCTGCTGTTTGGAACGAGAACATTTCTTATCGCCCTGGTTGGAACTGTTCGGAAAGTAATTCAGGAGCTTCTTCGAAAGCTTTCTTTGAGCTTCATTTAATCTTCCGTTCTCAGGACAATTTTTGGAAGCCTGCAGGGAGCAAAGTGGTTTTATGCGATATTACCCATCTAAAATAAATAAATTAATATGAAGTGGCTACGAGAAAATTGAGGTGGAAATTAGAAGGACCCTGACTGCCTGAGGTGTCTGTTTCAGGCCATTTGTCTGAGTTTGAGTCCCCTCAGGTGTGGGCAGAGATCAAATTTGACTAAGGAATCTAAGACATAGGCCATTTCCCAACAGGATCTATGTACTTTTACTGTTTTTCAAGAGGTAATCATAGTCACTACTGAATTTTATGTCAGTCAGTACCTGATGCTGTGTATTGGATGTCCTGAGGAAGTCTACCATGGCTGGCATCTGAGAGAACATATGTAGGTGACTTTATTTTTTCTGGATGCCGTCTAGGAAGAAGCAGAACTGCTGAGCTGCTCAGCACTGACAACACAAATGAATCTGAAATGAAATAGAGGCAACTGTGCAGTTAAATCTTGAGTTATGCTGTGGCTGACCAAAGTTTATAATATTTCATTTTTGTACAAAGATGTGTTAATTCACTCAGAAGGCTTCCACAAGAAACACATATGCCTCAAATCATCTATTTGGTCCTGACATATTTTGCCAGTACCATGTACTTGCATCTGAATTTAAAACATGAAGTTAAGTGGGAGTAATGTGTGGCGTTAAACCTGCGATCCCTTATGTGCTGCCAGTATCAGGATCTTGGAGGACAGAATCGATTGTTACATACCTTCCAAGCCAAAAACATTATCAGAGCAGATTGAAATATTCTGTTGCAGGACAGGGACTGTGGTAGGGAAGAGGACAGGGTCAAAAGAGACCTTTGACACGGAAGGGTCAAAGGAGATTCAAGACAATTACGAGAAAATGAGCCATGCTACGGATGCACAGGTTTAAGGCAAAATACTTTATGTGTTAGAGGTTTTCTTAGTTTTCTTAAATGTACAACACACCAGTTTTCAGGGGGATATTTTGAAGTCTGGAAAGTTTTAAGTTTTTATTCTTCATAGCCCCAACACTTTAATCTGTGAAACAAAATAATTTGCATGATGGCATTTCATTAGTGGCTTTTGTCATGATATCCAGACCATACGTTCCTTAAAATGCGATAGGATTGGCATTGCTGCTTGTGACCGTGCAAGACTTAACTTCTTTATAACGAAGGAAGTTTGGATCAAACAACTGCTTTGGGCCTGATTTAAAAAATAAAATAATAACTTTTAAAAATCTCCTCCATGCCCTGTTCTTGTTCAGAAAGCAGACCCAAATTATTTGTAGGTGTACATAGGATTGTGGATATAGGACAATTATTTGTCCGTGTACATGGAACTTCAAGTGCACGTAGGTGTCCAAGGGAAACCAAGTTTTACTCTCGGGGTTAAGTGCCATTTTTTGCTCCCATTCTAGGGAGGAATGAAATTTTGGCTAGCTTATGTCCTCAAGTTTTCGGATTGTACCTGGTGAAGTTGGCCGTAGCCATGGTGCTTGCTGGTGGTGTACAGAGGACTGATGCTACTGGAACTCGAGTCAGAGGTTAGTATTGTTTCTAATAGTATCGCATCCTTTCTAACAGTTGTTCCCATCCCTGTCTTCACCCACATCCGTCCCCCCTCCAAAATCAAACCAGTAAGGTTTCAGAAGCGTAATGATCCCATTTTCTTGAGTGAGAGCAATTTTTTATTAATGCTGAGTATTCTTCCAGAACGTCAGACAAATGAAGTGAGTGTCTAGACTTCCTCTTTTTATTTTAAATTTTCCCAAATGAATCCCAGTAAAAGCAAGCATTCAGGATTCCATTAGGTAGAATATTAAAAGCAGCTGGTTTAGATAAAACAAACTCACTTTTTATTGTATAAGTGACGTTTTGAAATTATTTCTAGTAGAATATTCCCAGCAGTATTTGGCATCAAAAGACGGAATATTAATGTTTCCTTAATGTGGATCACGGTAGTACATTGAAAGGAAAAAACAGAGGATTCATTTTACTTCCTAATGCCAGACTTTTCCATCTGTGATTGTCAGCACATCTCACTTAGTTCTGTTACTGTAAGTTATCTGCCTGCTGATTCTCCTTCTGTTGTTATTAGATGGCAAATATGCCATGTGCCAGGTGGTACACAGGTCATAATCCATGTAGGTCATAATAATTCTAAAAGAATATCTGTGTATATACAAATGCAGGACTTTCTTAATGCCCTAGTAGCTAAATAAGGTTAGAGCTTTTATGTTGGAAATGAAGTTGTATTAATGAATGTTTTGTTGAAGACAATGAAATAATTTTAGAGCATTTTAGTGACATTGTAGTAGCCAAATCATTTACTTCTGTAATTGCATTGTTTTGCTATTACTACGTTGTGTAACTGCTGGCAATGTAAAAGAATTAGTTAAGAAAAACAACCTACTGAGTTTATTAGTCCTTTTCACAGTAATGTAAGTAACTGAATAGTGGAATGATAACTAGACCCTGGTATCCTCCTGTTTCATGTCCAAGAGTGAGCTGAGTCTGAGAAATTAGTATTCTAAAATGTAAGAACTCACATTATGGGAAGTATGTCAAATACTTGCCAATACTTTTAAAATATTTAATTCTAAATATCTGGTTTGGGTGCAGCAATATGACTCGATGCTTTTGTTAAACAATATATTTATCAGGCCAAATAAATAGCACAGTCTTAAACAGAATTACATATTGTAATGTATGTGTGGTGAAAAATGAGAAGTAGTATTTAATTCAGAACATTTTGTGTATATCTTTTTCTGTATATGAACCATATACTCCTACATCACTGTTTTCCCCCAAGGTGAATCACATCTTTTGTTGGTTGGAGACCCAGGTACGGGGAAATCTCAGTTTCTCAAGTATGCAGTAAAGATTATACCACGGTCTGTGCTTACTGCAGGAATTGGATCTACGAGTGCAGGTAGGTGCTGCTTTGTTTTTTTGGCTGGAGTGTGCTTATATAGAGGCCTTCTACATATATGAACGTATGTGCTCAGGTAGTATGAGCACAGCTGAAGCAAAGAACTGCTGTGGAGGCATATGAGGCTTGACATGACTCTGCAGAAGGGCAGGACTGCCTTTCTGCGGTATCAGTGGAGCGGTGCGATGAGCTGCTAACAGGGAATCTTACAGGCCTCACCCAGAGGCACCTCTCGCTGCTTTGCCAGCAGAGGATGATCTGGACCTGTATTTTTAGTGTTCTTCCCAGCTATGACAAATCTGACATCTTTCCAGAGCTCACACTGTGTGATTGGCTAGCATCGTTTGGTTTCTCCTGAACAGATACTCTCCTCTCTTCTGCTCTTTTATATGTTCTGGCTGGATGCCAGTTTGATTTCTGCTTACTTTCTGGAAATTCACCCCTATGCAGAGGAATTATTTCTGACTCATAAAGTTCATTTCAAGATGGTTTCAGTGAGAAAGCTGCTTTTTTTTTTTCCAGTTAAATTTAGGTATGTCCCAGATGGCTCTGAATGCCAGATATCTTTAAAAACTTTTCTGGGGACAATGTACAGGGTCAGATTACCTCTGCAAATTACTTTATTTGAGCAAATGACTGTATTACTAGTACATTCAAAATAGCAAAATAATTAGGGACAAACCCCAGTGTCTCAGCTAGCATGTGTAACCTGAATGTTTCTCAGATAGTGCTGCTTTTCATTTTATGTCTGGGAAACAGCATTACTTATACATGGGAAAACCATAGAATAAACCTTTTCCAGTTCTGTAGCTATGTGTACATATGTATCCTGGGTCTTCCGTAGCTGTGGAAGTGGAACATGATGTTGAACATACACACTCTTGTGTGCAGGGCGCTTGTTATGAAACACCTATGCCTCTGGTTTTCCATGCAAACTGTTGACAAATTGGTCTGGAGAGAAGCCAGAGAGAACGTTTTGGCTCAGCATAACCTTTTCTCCACCTTTCGTTCTGTGTTAAGAACTGAGAACAGGCTGGATAATTGAAATTTTGCTAGGGGACTGACAGTGACCGGGAGTGAAATTTTGCCAGGCATTTCATTGTGACCTTGCCCACTTTTGTCACCAGTTATCTCCATGTGTCAGCTGCTTCTGGCCTCTGATGTTGCTGTTGCCTTCTTCACCGCATCTCCCTCCTGTGCTTTGTTTTCCGTATGATCTTCTTCCAGCTCAGCCATGATAGCTACGTTCAAAGACATTTCCCTGAAAAACAGTGTTGCAGTTTACAAGTTTACAGTGGTATAGGTGTGATAGAATCGGCTGTAACGATGTGTAGAGGTGGGTGTATCATCTTGTGAAAGGATTGTCTTGGGTATTTAGATCATCTACATTTCACTTAAATATTGCTTATATTGTAAAAAGTTTCTCTCTCTTCATGCCCTCTGCTCCTTCCCAAAATGAGAGATCAGGTGCACCAGATTTCCACCTTAAAATTCTTTAGGACCCTTACCACAAGTGAAACTTGAGTCCCTACCAAGAAATCTTACTAACTCTAGTTTAATTTCAGGGAACCTTTCTATGGCTGGAACTGCTGGACTAAAACACTGATTTATAGCCCAGGGGTTTGGATGTAGTTTGAATTTTCTTTGCCTTCCCTGTGCAAGGAATGTCTTACTTATGAACATATTTACAACTCTACCTAACACTGATTTTGTCAACTTGCTCTTCATGCAGAAGCTCCAAATGATGAGTTTAGAGAACTATTAAATTGTTTTACTTTCCGTGTTTTAATTGCACACTTCAAATTAACCAGTTTCTACTTTCTCATGAGAGTCTTAATGCACGTTTTCCCCTCCAGCGTACAAAGACTAAATCCGAAAGTTCTACTTTGAACTAGTTACTTACTTTATATAAAAAGCAGTCTGGATTGCAGTTCAACTGTAATTCCAGAGGCAGCAATTAACATCGGCCAAAAGACACACTTGAGATTTGGTAAACCCTGGAGAAGAGCCAAAAGCTGTCTTAGATTTGGATTCCCCTTTTAGAGAAAACCACCGATATCTAACCAACCTT
Organism: Pampusana beccarii; assembly: GCA_013399365.1. Taxonomy (NCBI): domain Eukaryota; kingdom Metazoa; phylum Chordata; class Aves; order Columbiformes; family Columbidae; genus Pampusana; species Pampusana beccarii. The sequence continues at coordinate 746,511 of VWYH01006859.1, read as the reverse complement.
TAGTGAGATTCTGTGCATTAAAACATTTTGTACCCTTTACCCATCCAGTACTGTTTTAGGACTTGAGCTATCTATTATATCAACCATAGAATTAGAATCTGCTTCCAACACTATCAAATCAGTTTTCCTTGTTTTTTTGTACAAGTATTTATTGGTACAGGACAGCGTATTAGATCATTAACATTTTCCTTGTGCCGAAATTCCCTTTATTTCCTGCTGTACCTTAGGTACCATGTGCTTTGAGATGCACTGTGATGCTTTGGGGCCCTGCAGTGTCACGTGTTCTCTGCAGCCCATTACCCCATCCAGACCTACCTGGAGCTGCCTCACAGAAATTCAGAAAACAGCAACATAACTCTGCAGCTTAATTTGCTGTTGGGCCTCTGCTCTTTCAAACAGGTTCCTGCCTCCTCCAGTGTTTTTGAAACAGTCTGTGCTTACGTCCACTTTCTAGATAGCGTTTCTGAGTTTATTAGGTTGCCTTTCTTGTAAACACTTAAAGGTTTTCTGTTGAGAGTTCTCTGCAAGTTCATGACTTCTATGAGGAACCAGGGCTTGTTCCTCCCACAACTCTTTAATGAAAGTTGGCAGCCAGAAGGCCAGCACACGTTCAGCAACTCCAAGGCAAAAAGTCTTTGTAGGACTTTTTTATTTGTAAATAAAAGATGGGGGAACTATGTGTCCCACTGTCTGGTTCTGTCTACACAGTGCTTAGGTTTTGTAAAGGCCTGGTTCATTCTCCCCCAAAGCCTCTGGTATGAGAATGACAGGGAGTCATTCATGTGCCTTTAATTTATATAAATTGATACACAGTTTTCCATTTGAAAAAAAGGAGAGACTTGGTGAGGTTTAACCAATTCTCTCTGTTGGTTCCTACCTTACCACTGAGTTTAACCAACTATTTTGCAGTCCCCAGAGCCATAGTGCTACTTGTCCATAATTGAATGGGATAACCACTCGTACGAAAATATTTCATTTTTCCCTGGAGCTTGAGAGCTGCAGCAATCAAGTGGTGTGTTTGACTCCATAGGGAAGGGTACCAACATGTGTCTGCTGCTCCTGGATCTGCAGCTCGTGGGCACCTGGGCCAGAGTTATTCTGCTGCTTCCTGGGGCATTTTTGGCTGTTCAGGGTTCTGCAAAGTTTTTTTTGGTGGTGTGTCCCTCTACAGATGCACTGCTAAAGAATTTTGTGAACTGTATTTAGAACAGCTTGCCTAAAAATCTGGGAGACTATCAGCTGTTTCTCCAGCTCTCCAGTTCTGTGCAATATGCCTTTCTGAGCTGTATGAAATGCAGCCTTCTGGTCTCTTCTCTTACAGCTTCTACAGAGCCTTGAGAGTACTGCATTTCTGCTGACATTCTGCAGCATATAACATTGCCCATTTCATGCCAGCAGCTGTTTGCCACTGTTCTTCTCTTTTCATTGAGGGCAACTAACTCAATGGGAAACATTTTTCTTTTTGATAGTAAGCCTCTCCCTGCTAGGCAGGCTTCAGGTGCCAACAGTTATCTCCCTTCTGAGTTACTGTGGTTACTGTAGCAAAGCTCTGAGTTGCTGCAGTCTTGAAGATTGGTAGTAAAGGCTGGCTTTTTCAGTGCAGCTTTGTAACCACTGGAAAGGTTAAATTGCACAACCCTTCTTTACGATGGAGCTGGAGCCTTTTTGCCCCCATCAAGCTCAGACTGTCATAGTAATTCAGACTGAAGGTGATGCATGAATAAATCACTATGACTGTAAGATGAAGGGACAAGTATTTTTCAAGCTAAACATAAAATAAACCCACATTTTTTTTTTCATCCCTGTTACCTTGTCTGAGCTGTTTACTTCTTTGTACATGCATAACCTCTGATACGCGTTATGACAATCCCCTAATGGAATCGAGTCTATCTAGCTCAGGTAAAAATGCAGTGAGATGCATCACCAGTCCTGTCAACAGGATCTGTAGCATTCTCCTGCATCTTGGTGGACTCTGCAAGTGGAGGTTTGTTGGACGGTAAACTCGCCTTTCACCTTGACATTGTAAGGCTGTGCTGTCTACACCAGCTGTGCATGAAATTCTTGAAACAGGTGGGCTGTACACGTGACACAGAGATCAGGGAGATGCCTTATATGCACTGTACCTTTTAATACTAAGTTTGTGCTGTGACGTTGCCTGATAATCAGACCTGAAGCCTCTGGAGCACTGCAATCTGGTTTCTCAAATTCTGTATCTCTGGAATGTGATTTTGCCAGGAAATGTGATATTCAGAAGACAGTGTGTATGGACTGCTGAGATCTGGACAAAGTTGTAGAAGGCCTGAGGGGCATCCAGTCTCTCAAAAAGCACAGCAAGACCGTTTATCTTGCAAAGATCATGAGGTGCTCTCATGAGCTGTGGTTGTTCTGCAGTTTTCACTGAGCACAGTAGGGTTATTCTTTTTCCTGTGGGTTAGGTATATCTAGGACTTGTTAGTGTATCAGGTAAGGTGCTGCCAAATTCCATGGCAGCATCACGCTATCCAGTCTCACTTGAAGCTTATTGCACCTGAGTTCATGTGCAGAGCTGACTTTTATCCTCCCAAACAGAACAACAGATCTTTTTGGTTACTGATTTCTCTAAACTAATTGGTTTTCTGAGTGAGGTAGTTGTGCTGACTGTATTTTGTAGTTGATTCTGCAGTAGTAGTAATAGAGTTTGCCTCCATCACTTTGTGTCATACACTTCTAAGCAGCCCTCATACTACTGATGGATGGATTCTGGTTATAGCTTGTACTTGATCAGTTTTCTTTTGACTCTTCAATAGGTACAAGGGTTTGAAATACTACTACATGAGCCTGTCAATCTTTTAAGAGATAACAAAGTTATTTACATGCTTACACTTAAGTGATATCTTAAATACATTTATAAATAGGACAATAAAGTGCATGAAAAATCTCAAAATGTCACTGTAGACCTCAAGGTTGCAATATAATTGATAATCAAAAGATATTTCTTAGAAGTTAAAATAATTTCATCCCTCCAGTGAAGCAACTGCTGGTTTGGGGGACCAGTTCTTTCTGTTAAGTCACACAGATATTAGATGTTAATATTTTTAAATTGCCAATCATAATTTTAAACAATTACAGAGAAGTAGGGTTCCAAACAATAATGGATTTCGTTAATTCATTCAGCTACCATATGTACTGCTTAGTTTCCATACAAGAAAGAAACACATGCATGTACATTCACGTCAGGTCACTCCTTTCTGAATTAGAAAAATATACATGTTAGAAATTAAGATAATTTCACTAATGATGTGGAAAGACAAGTGCTACCTGCTTGGGACATCTTAATCCCTGTTAGAGAATGCAGAAAGTATTCTGTTTTTATTCAGAGCTACACTGTCAGTCATCATGATATCTACTTTTTTTTAATGGCCTGGAACCTACAAGGGTTCAGAGTTTGTGGAGTTAGTAGTAACCAGCAGAACTATATTCATGTAATCTGACACAACAGATTACAATTTGAAATGCACAGTCACAGTAAACATCTAAGGCTGATGAGGACTGGAAGGAATAACTCAATTGTTAGTGTCACAATAACATAAGTTTTTACTATTTACTGCCTAGTTCTTTTTATCTTCAAGGCTGCCTCAGGTAATAGGGATGTCTCAGTGCAAGAGCTTCAGGGCAGGCAGCGTATTCTTGAGTGCAACACGCCTGCCACAGCAGGGTTTGTATCTTCATTTGTACCAGTGCATGGGATTGTCTTCAAGAGTAGAGAGAATACAGAAAAGTTTTAAATGCCAGACATTTCAAAAAAACTGGAAGCAAGCATCTAAACTCCTTATTACTAGTTAAAAAGACTACAAGAATAAACCATATCTGAAAATAAACATACCAACCAGCAATTGTACATCATCTTGCAGAAGAGCATTATTTGGATACTTATGCTATTCCTTTTGATTCTTAAATATTCTAGTAATTGCTTGAATACTTCCAACCAATTGTGTGTGCTATTAGGGTGGCTGAAAAAGGGTTCTTTGCTGAGATACCCACCCAGATTCACAGGAAACATTGTCCTTAACAAATCACAGTAATCACAGTTTGACTAAACAGGAGCAGCAGGAGATTTAAAAAAAAAAAAAAGTCCTAAAATCCAAGATAACAGATGGTAAATCTCAAATTGCATGCTTTAAGTAACAAGTATGTGCCTTGAAAGGAAAAGAAGCTCGCACCTAAAATTATACTGTGCCTGCTTTCACAGCAAGAGGACATTTTTGGACTTTTATTTTTTAAGATATACTTTTTTCTTCGCACTTCATCTAATAACAGTTTGGTTCTTAAGCTGCTGTAAAGGGCACTTCATATTTGGCAATCTGGATATCAGAGATGAGGACAGGGCATTATTCCTTCATTTTGCCTGAATGTTTTAACTTTCAGTTTAATAGTGCTTACAAAGTAAAGGGGGAGGGGAGAGAATATGTATACTTTAATCAGGTCTGGTTTAGATCACACAGAATAACACATTAGAGAAAAAAGGCAATTACTTAAAAATAGTTGTATTTATATTCCACAATTTGCTCAAATACTGTTTGTTGGGTTTTTGCATTTTTTTTATAAACTTTCTACAGGATGTTTCAAAACAAGTTCTTCACATTGCTTGTCAACTATGTACTTATGGAATTTGAGGGAAATAGTTCTGGTTATTTTTACAGTTTAACACATGTACAGTACCAAAATGATGGTGGTTGGTCACATGCAGTCCATATGAGATTCTAACATAACATTTAATGAATTCTCTGATGTTGACCACCCCTTCGATGCTGAAGGTAATGCATCTGTAGAAAGCAGTGACTGTAGATTTGGGTTACTGCTCTCTGCATCTTCCAGTTTTTCAGTGTTGTCCTCCCAATTAATATGGAATCTCGTGACTCTGGGATTAGATGCCAAAATATTCCTTTGAAGCTGGGAGAGAAGAAAAATATATGGATTATGTAACGTGTACATCTCAAACTGGAGTTCATGTACATATACATTTTTCCCTTTTATTCCCCACAGCCTTGTGTGTGTAAAACAATTTTTTAAAATGGTAATTAATGTAAATGTGTACCTATAGCTCCTATCTATGGATAACACACATGTTCATTTAGTTTGATATCATACTCAGCAAAATTAATGCTTTCTTGAGAGGACATTTCAAACTATTCCATGAGTCCAAGGCTGTATGGGAATTCTGCAAGTAAAGTGCAAGTGTTTACTATTTTGCCCAGCTTTTAGTAAAGCAAATTACTACCCTGACAAAGACTTTGCAAACCACAGTACTTCATAAATTTTTGCATCAACTTATGGCGTTTGCAGTAGCTGTATCGATTCCATCAACTGTCTTCACTGAAGAGTACAACCTTCCCTTAAACTAAACTACCTTGCTTTAGATGGATTTTACTAGCTGAATTTTAACTTGTCTACTAAAGTTTCAAAGTAAAAACATTATTTAGGTTTTAAAGATATTAATATTGTGGCAGTGCATATGCCTAGACATGAGTCATATATTTTACACTCCGGACTAGCCTTCATTTTCCTTTGAAAACATGTTGCATTTATGTATGCAGCAAAAAAGAAAATGCTCACTTCCCCTTAATCTTTCACCATTTTCAAGATAATTTATAGTTGACTCTAGAGGACAGCAACTTACAGACACTGGCCACTCATTATCAAAGTTCACAGGAAAAGTTTGCTTTGGTAGTAATGCTGATTTTGTTCTCCAAGGAAGTGCACTCTAATTAAATATTTCGCAACCACTTATGCAAACTAACAAGACCATTTATTTTTTTGAACCTAGCAGGGTCTATTAGCCATCAATTACAATTAAGTATGCTTAATAACCTTCTACTTGTATGTTTAAATTCTTTCTCAAAGTCACATTAAGGACTTTTTATATAAATACATGATAGCTTTTGCTGTTATTTTTTCATAGAAGCAGATCTAGCATTTTACATAAACAAATCAGACAATTGAGACAAGTAGTTCTAGGCACTTCTAAATTCAAGTGCTTAAAGGCAGTCAACATTCTAACATTCACACCTAAAATAAGAAATAAGTATATTATTAAAATAAAAGAATGTGTTATCAGTTTTAGAATCATCAAAATTAACAGCAATTTCCATTTTTGAGAACATACTGAGCATCCCTGAAAATTAAGTATAGAAAAATCACTAATGACTTTTAAAAAACAGTTTACATACCGAATCATTTTAGTTACATTTGAAGATCAGTTTCAGGGACTATGGGGATTATCTCTGTACTAGTCATTACAGTACATGCACTATCCCATTCATTTATTCATATATCTAGTCATATAAGTCATGCAAACTTGAGAAATAACAAAATTTTCACCATCACTCAACTTTGGAACATAAACATGTACACATGTACATCAGCTTTCATAAAGAGAAAACTCAACGCCACAAAATCTTCCATGAAAACAAGCCTGGATGCTGTGTAGAACCTTGTTGGCTTGTATGCAGTCTGCCTGGGTAGAGTACTTCACAGGATTCTGACTAGTTTTTTGATGTTCGATCCTTCTCTTCAAGGTATTAGGTTTCAAATAATTCCATTTCACATAATTTTTAATTCCAGTCCCGATTTGATTTTTACTATTAAGGGTATACATCTTTTTAAAACTTAATCTGTATATCTCCTTGGTCAAGTTGTCTACTGATCAGGTAATAATCTAACCTGCTCTTACCAGGTTACCCATCTTCTCCTGGTTTATATGTAACTTTTTCTTCAGTTATTACTATTTTGCAGAAACTGCAGCTCTAACACTAGAACAGCTGGATAACAACTGTGTTAAATTAATACTTAAAACTTAGTTCCAGGTTGACTGTCCTAGAAAAGTCATTATTTTGTGTTTCTGAAGAACAGAGCCACTTTGTCAACAGTGGTGCTGGTAGAGAGAACCCAACAGTTTATTGCACACAGTCACTGTAAAATAATAAAGTCCAGCTAAGACTTCAAGCTGGTGGAAACCACTGCAGGTTTCTCTATGTTCTCCAAATTTATGGTAACTACACGGCACTTGTAGTTTGTCCCCTCAAGTCTTTTCTATTATTTGATGCCTCATTCCATGCACTTTATGGAATGACTTAGCTTTGGTTTTGTTACTTAAAACCTCTTTCTGGAAGCATACCTTTGCTATATGACTAGAACAAAATGTGCCTTACCTTAGAAAAATCTGGCTTTACTGGTGGATTCTCTCTCAGTTCTGTTTCAGTATATTCATTGTTTACATAGTAGCCGACTCTAATAAATTCTTGACCTCGATAGGTGCATGTAATTAGCACAACTGTTACACCTACTGCATCTGCATCTGGAATAAGCCCGGGGTTAGGTGCATCAGCCTAAATGGGAAAGGGAAAGATAGATTAAAATAAAATTGATACCACATGCCTATCTAGCAGGTGAATCTCACATAGTATGTCTTAGCAGCTGAGTAGTGACTATTTAAAATTGTTCTTCAAGTAAACCAGAAAGAATACGTGCTTTCACAACAACATCAACTCTGAATTTAAGACAATATCCCCTAAAGACAGAATTACTTAGAATACAGTAATACTGTCTGCTGACATTTCTCCTGAGTGATTAGACAGCTTTGATCCAAACCTGCTTTTAAATATATGAACAGCAAACTGTTGTTTGAGCAAGCATACGAGCATCCCTCCAATTCTACAGTGCCATTGTTTTCCAGCCCATCTTGGTAATCTAGTAGAGCAAGAGATTTTTTTTCGGTACCTCTGGGGTTGACTTGTTCTCTATGTGTCTTTTTAACAAGACTAAAACCTTAAAAATACAGACTGCAATTTATGCTTCAGCAACAGGGAAATGCTACAGTGAGGTTTGAGCTGTCCCACGGATTTCTAGGAAAGGAATAAACTACTCTCACCTCCTTCCACATACCTATGTTGGTTAAAACATATGCAGTTAAATGCATCATCGCTCTAAGACACATATTTATATACATTTTCAGCCAGGATGCAACCCCAATTAATAGGCAACTTCCAATCTGCCTCAACCTCCTTACTTACTGTGGCTCTGCATTTATTAATAATCAATAAAAGTTGCCTCTTTAAATGTGGCTTACATCAGTCCATTAAAATGCTTCCTAACTACACATTTACGGATAAAATGTGATGCCTCATTCTGATGTAAGATTTAAAGTAACAGCAATCTAAGCATAAATGAAACAGCTTCATATTTACAATTTTACATTAAGATCTGAAGCCAACAATGAACACCTGTGTTGCAACTACAAGTTGGTAGTATTGACAATTATGTCAGAATGGTCCAGCTGAAATGAATCTTGCCTTACGACAGAGGATGAATGGCATTAATTCCTACTGGCCCTCTCATCCCTGCTTTTCTGTAGTATTTATATGCTGCACCACTGTGAAATTTCAGAGCTAGTGGTCATGCATCACTGGCTTCTGGTCTTTGCTACTTCATTTCTAAGCCTTCAAACCAGTCTAGCTTTTTATAAGATGCTGTAGGCACTTTTGCAGAAGAATTAGGTGAGTCAGACCTCTAAGGTACAAATACACCAGCAGGAGGAGAAGCAATGAGGAAATCGGGTAGAAAACGACTTCCCTCAGCCCTGAAGGGAGCAGAAAATGACCAAATAGCTTTACATCTTGCATAGGGGAATGGAAAAGATGACCAAGGCATAGGACAAGTGTAGAAGCTTGAAGAAATCACAAGAACTTTCAACAGAGATGAAATCACTACTTTTATTCAGTAGTCTTATTCTAACAGTGCCCAGGACTATTTGATTACTTGAAATTCCACAGTGGGCAGTTGTAAAATAATATATGGCAAAGGACAATTCCATTTAACCACCCCATGAAACTCAACTTACACCCTAATGTGGGATTTTAGGTCTTCCAGGCTCCCATTGTCATTTTGTAGCCTGTAATATTCTACAATACAGTTGTAAACCCAAGGAAATACTCTGTTTTAATCCCACTTAACTCTCAAGCATTGATTTGCAGACTGGAAAAAACACTGAACACTGTTTAAGAAAAAAGAAAAAAAGAAAAAAGAACCAAAACAAACAAACAAAAAACCAACACCAAAACAAAACCAAAAACCCACAAAAAACAAAACCAACCAACCAAACACAAAAAACACAACACACCAAAAACAATCAAACAAAACTGTTTTCTTTTCTCAAATTTTAAGCTTCCTGCCTTGGATATCAAATTAGTTAAATTAATGGCCCAGGAAACACCTAATCACACACAGGTTGGGGAAAAAAAAAAAAAAAAGAAAAAAAAGAGCTTGGTATGACCAAGTGATAAATAAGCAGTTGCAAGTAGATATTTTGGTAGGCAAAAAGAGACAGCAGGATTAACTTTTGCATTAAACAAAAAAAATCACTGTCTTAATATGCCATTTTAATGCTAGAAATTATGTAAGAATTTTATGAAATCACTCAATGTATACATTGTCTTGAAATATCTTGCTTTTCCATATGATACATTTATTCGTATAGCTATTACTGCAGAGTAGCTAAGTTAGTGTAATGTCATGTCCCCACTTAAAGACAGTAAATTATTTATGTGCTTATATTCTCAAAAATAAGTTTCTGTGAACATATTACAAATCCCCAAGTGCATTGAGAGAAGGAATTAGTTTCACTACTTGTATCTTGGTATTTAGAACCAAAGAGGCCCAGATGTGGGCTTTTAATACTGAAATATTTTTAAATAAAATTTAGAGTTTTGTTTGTTTTTTTAAAAAAGCTGATTGTGTAAGTCTGAAAAGCACAATAGGTTTTCATCTTTCTGTACAAAAGGATGATTTCCAAACCTGATACAAAGCTGCTTTTTGACAAAGATAGTTTTATCATCCTTGGTATTTTATCTGTGCTGTACTCCATTTTAGTTGCTGTTTCAGCCATTTCCTATTTAGAAAAATGTACAGCATATTTTTAGGTGAAAAATTTATATATCTCTGTAAAGGTCCTTTCCCTGTGCTGTCCCTAGTGAACATGGTTTGTTTTCTTCACATTATAGACCTCCTGCAGTTCTGTGCTTTGCCCCATCATGGCCTTCCCTTGCTTGTTCTCTCCATCTCCCGGGCTGCCTCAGTTTGGTGAATAACAGCTTCAGTCATCAGCAAAGGCTTAGTGCAGCACTTTGGGTTTTGGTGGTCTCCTGTGTACACATTAGCCGAGTTCTACCCTAACCTGAAATCAGTGCTTTTGAATTCTAATACACTTAGACCAACAGTACTTCCATAAGAAATAAAATGGATATTTTATTATAACACAGAAGGGTTACTGACTCTATTACAGGACCTGTTCCAATCTAAGAAAAATGTCTACTTATCTACTCCTAATTTAGCTGTAGTGTCACTTATAACTGGGTTACAATGCATAAGTCCATCCCACAGATGCTGAAAGACCAGTAAATTTATTTTTCAAGGCCTTCCTAATCATACAGCCAAAATACACTTCTTTTAGGCATCTGCCTCCTGCTCCTTCCTATCACCATCAACAATGAAATCTTTGTAACGTAATTTAGAACAGTGCATCTTTTAAATTAAAAAATTGTAAATGCCAGCTGATTTTTCTGGATAGAGTGCTACCAGTTAGCCCCTCTGAGGCCAACAGAGTATCACCTGTTTCTGACCAATTAATGCCATAAGCTATAATAGCTTGATAATAGAAGAACAGTTAATAAATGATGCATTTGTTATGCATCTGCTTTATTTGTAGTTTGGAAAAAAACAGGCCCAGCTCCAAGAACAAACAGAAATGTTTCAAGAGTGATTTGCACATATGTGGTAGATAAACGTAACATCCAGCCTAATCCCATTTCTTTAGCCTCTCCTGTAAGAAAAGAGTTTCTTGGAATTTACAGGATTAATCAAGATGCCTCACAAATGTTGATGTTATTTGAAAACAGTTACAGTAACTGTGAGAAATAAGAAAGAGTATCCATAGTTTGTTTTTTTTTTTCTTTTTTAAATGCTCATACTCCAGGATGCATTTGCCATTAAATAGTTATGTATAGTATTTGGGAAAGTAGCATGGTTCTTACACAATAAGGTCTACTCAATTTCAATATGTTTTTTCTGCTGATAGATTTTGCTCTCAGTTTACAAGACAAATGTTAGTATTTGATTAATAGAAGAAAAAGTGAGCTAAATCATAGTTTTGATTTAAAAACCAACCAAACTCACCCATTCCACAAAGACAACAAGCCAAAAGAGCTTCCATAAGAATTTAGGTAAGTCTGCTTTAGTTTTTTTTCCCCATCTCACCAACTTAAAATGAAACCACAACTGGCTAGTAAGCCATCTTAGTGCTGGCTCTTTCCCTGTCTTCCTCCCCTTCATTATGCCTTCTTAGTAACTTCTGGCTTTAACAGCAGTATTTTATAGGACTGTCACATGCTGCAGAGTTTGTTGGACAGTCTTGATCTACACATGTTCCAAATGCCTGCCATCTACCACTGGAATTCTGTCTTATTTTTACAAATTGCTGTATTTTGTTGTGATGTAGCATACTTAGCCAAACATCACGGTTGAATATTTACCCTGCCAAATAGAAATTAACTCTTAGTTGCTCTGGCTGAGTTTGACAATGAATTTGTTGGCCTGACCTTCTGAAGATGTTGTCTACATTAACCTAGTGCTCCCAATTGTCTGAAACTGCCACAAACTGCAGAGAGCCTGATGGTGCTGGTGTAAACCAGGTCATTGGCACTCTTGATTACTCAGTGATCTCTCTCTAATTATTGATACCACAGGTGACAACATTACCATGGAAATATCAGGGGCAAGAAATATCAGTTCATTAATAGATTTAAGGGAAGGTATATCATACCTGGAGAGCTAACTGAAGTATTTTTCTAGCTTACCATTATTTCTTCAAGTGCCTCTTAGTTCAATACAGTCATCTTTAAACAAATTAACACAACCCTTTTAAGAAATAGTTAAATCAGACTTACCTGAAATACAAACATGTGTCTGCCCGCAGGAACAGGTCCCACTAACACAGAGTCTAACACCTGATCATACTCTTCACTTTCAGCTGAACCCACATAAATTATTTTCCATTCCAAATCTACAGCAAAACAAAACAAAAAATATAATTACAGTTAAGGGCCTTACACTCTTGCCTATCCAGAGTTGTGTGGCCTGAAACTGTTTATCTGGCAATGGGCCTAAAGGAATAAGGACCTGTCTTCACTGGGGAAATTTATCCTCATGAAACAGACCATCCCACCATCTCTCTCTAGTCAGTACCACAGGAATCCCTGTTTTCATATCAAGATTAATTTTCAAATTTTATACAGAGGACAGGGCTCATTTATTTATTGGGGAGCTGTGTTCAGCATCTTCTGAAACTGTGTCGGAATGGCCACAGCACAGGAATGATGCCTGTAGATGCCTATAACGCACTGCATGCCTTGAATACTGACTCATGTATGAAAAAGAAATTCCCGTCTTTGACAGATACACCTCACACCTTAAATTATACATATCATGGAAGGTAGTTAATGGGATTAGAAAACCCATTGTGTAAGCACCAGGCACACTGTGTGCCCCCATTCCTTCACATGTAACTTGTGTAACCTGAGAAGTATGTAAAATTGCAATAGTACAATTAGATCACAGTCTCATTGAAGATATTGGTATTTGGATTTTAACCACACCCTGAAATGGAATTACAGAAAAAAAAAGTAAACATAGCATTTTGCTTCTTAAAGTAGTGCATTAAAAAAATCATCAAACATTTCTTACACCTCATCTTCTTCTAATTCACTCTCTCCAGCACAGGTGTTTGAAAGTTTAAACTCCAATTTAGCACACATTAGCTCTTCCTGGGCCAGCCCTTCATTTTCACTTTTTGATTCAAAAAACACATGCATAGATAGATATATATATAGAATTAATCTTAAGAGACAGATTTTTTTTTTTTAAATGAGAGGAAAAAAAAAATCACCATTACAGAAAACTATGACCAAGTCTTTTTTAAAAATTAAACTGTTGCTTAAAAACCGTACCTTAAAAATACATGGTATATTTCATTTTTTTTTATTTAAGAACAATGCCCTGATTGTCTATGCAAAAGCACACACCCGTACCCTATTACATTTACTTTATTACTATGCTCTGCAAAATCTAAAGATCTGCATTATAGTTGCTGGATGCAGGAACAGAACTTCAGCATAGAAAATTTAGCACTTAAACAGAACTTGGCCACTTTAGGATTGCAACTCTTCATTAGTGAGTTCTTCTTGCATATCACATTTAAACCCTCAAAACTGACACTGATGTTAAGTAACATAATTAACAGGGCTTGGGAAGGGATTTTACTCTTCTGTGCAGTACAGCACGATTGGCCATGTACTGTACCAGAGGTTTTTATTTACTTTGTAAGCATGTAGTACTACCTATTGCCAGTACTGCATGCTGCTCATCCAAGACAATTAAGGACCTCTTTTGTCAGCATCTGAGTGTAAGTTACCACTTACAAGAAGTGAGGACTTTTTTTTTTTAAACTACTTATTACACTATCATGTGCCATTATTCTAGGAGAACAGTGTAAAGTTCATTCTAAACCAGTTGTATTTAGTACTGAAAAACAGACTTTCAAAAAATAAGTTTTAAATTATACATTTAATAGGTTGATCCAAATGCTGTTTAGGTATCTTGATACAGAATAAGAACTTTAAAAAAATAGAAGACTGGACTTCAAGAATTTAAGATCAGTGGTAGACAGGACTGGCTGAAGAGAAAACAGCACAGTAAATAGACATATTAGCATGTGAAAGCTAAGGCAAGGAGAGCAAATTTTTCATCAGGTATAGAAAGGCTATGTTTAATCTTATTTTTAAATGTGAAAGATAGCAGTGCTCATCCTGAATTTATCCTGTAGTTCTAACTTGCATTTAGGTGGGGGAAGGGAACTGAGAATTTTGCATTAGACCATCAACAATTCTTCTCATCCTGACTGTCCAGGATTAACTAACGTAAATCCAGAGTGAGGAGCATGTCACGTGCAGCTGTGCACAACTCAAAGGAGAGGCACACCACCTTGTGCCACAGCAGTTGCCATCCAGGGCTCTGATGCTGCATCTCAGAGGAGGCCAGACTGACTAGAGAGATCCAGTCCACAGCCCAGAGGTGGGCAGCTATGCTGGAGGCAGCTCCGCCTAAGGTGTGGGTCGCTTGTAGAAGGGCAGGAGATGAGGGCAGAGGCCTAGAGGAAACCCCAGGCTCAGCCCTGGCTTCCTCTGAAGTTCCCGCCAGCGCCACCGTCCCTCCCCAGGGCGGCGGAGCGGAGCAGAGCGACCCAGCCCCTCCGCGCCGGGCGCGCTGTCACCAGGCCGCCGGCACGCACAAGCCAAACTGCTAGGGAAGCAGGCGGGGAGAGCCGAGTTTAACCGCAACGACAGAGAAAGCCTGCCAGGCGCTGTCACCCGCCAACTCCCGTCTTCCTTTTGCCCGCCCTTCCCTCGCCCCTCAGGCCGCTGGGGCTCCCTGGCGAGCGGGCGGCGCGAAGACCCCGCCGGGGCCAGGCAGCCCCAGCCGAGCGGCTTCCTCCTCTTCCCGGAGCGGCAGCCGCTCACTCGCTCCGCCCGCGCTGCCGGCGGCCGCTTGCCCTCCCGGCCCGCCGCCGCCTCGCTCGCCCTCAGCCGCTTGCCCTCCCGGCCCGCC
>VWYH01006859.1:634745-726166 GCA_013399365.1 Pampusana beccarii | reverse complement strand
TTCTTTCTTTCTTTCCTTCTTTCCTTCTTTCCTTCTTTCCTTCTTTCCTTCTTTCCTTCTTTCCTTCTTTCCTTCTTTCCTTCTTTCCTTCTTTCCTTCTTTCCTTCTTTCCTTCTTTCTTTCCCCACCTTTCAGTTTAGTTCATTATTCTTGAGTTTTTCATATTAACTAGCATTTGCATTTTCACAATGGTAGTTTCCTGCAGTATGGTTGTTTTTCAAGTAGGAATAAGATAGAGATCACTAATCAATTAGTAGGGGTGAGCTGCGAACATTCTACTTCTACTCTATGATCATTTACAAGAGAGTTCCACCCAGGCTGCTCAGTAAGTGGATAGTTTCCAACTTGTGCCTTTACCTTGCTTGATGTGCAGATCCTACACACCATGCAGGTGTTTCCCTGCAAACGATGTTCAGAATACAGCAGGTAGCTTTTGGCTCCTACAAAGCAGGTAAAAGAGCCAGAGGAGGTACATACATTCCTGTGGCATTTTACATTTTAAGGAATACTAGAGCACTTAGCACTGACTGTACCATCTGGTGGGCAGTGACCCTTGACAACATCTCTGTTGGAATTACTGGAGGCTTCACTGTGGGTTTTGTTAGGGGAGAGATTGGATGGTGTGTAAGATTGCACACTGGAATTTGACCAAGTCCTTGAGGAGCTGTGTGCAGACAACCCAGTATGCCCCAAAATACAGTGATGTGTCTTTTATATTCAATTGCCTATTTAACAGGAATTCACAGCAAAAAGCTTGATGTCTGTTGTTATAAAATTACTGACTAAGCAGTTGTTATGCAGGTTTCCCAAGCAAATCAGAAAAGCTCTGGAGCATGGAAAAGATGAAAACCTACTTCTGCCTTATAAAAAGTATACAGCCAAAATTGTCTGATGAGAGCAACCTGATTCTCATGCGTTACTATCAAATGCAGCGTCAGAGTGACTGCAGAAATGCCGCCCGAACTACAATTCGCTTATTAGAGAGTTTGGTACGCCTTGCAGAAGGTAAGGCCATAGCAATTTTGTTTCAAGGCTAACAATTAACCTTTATAAAATAATATATCGGAAGTATAATTGTAGCAAGTAAGCAGAGTAGCAGCTTTTCCATAGAGGTAGGGATAGGGGATTCTTGTATTGTTTTATCTTTCAAATCTGAAGAAACTTGGAGTTCGAGATTTCGAATGCGGGAAAGGGTGTTACAATTCGATTATCAGAGTCAGTTTTGATTTTGTCATTCTCACAACCATAATAGAAACTAAAACCACTGGAAGAAATCACATTAGACAGAAAAATGTCAGAAGTTATGTGTCTTTATGAAAAGCAATTTCGGTATTTATTTTATGTCATTTGGGTTGCCATCCTACTCAGCCTGAGCAAAGGCGTCAAGTATTTTCTTCTAAAATTAAAATAATATTAATAATAACACATTTTTGTGTCCTTAAATATCAGTAATCAAGTCTGTACTTTGCAACAGGACTTCAACATTTCCAGCTCTTTGAGTTCAAATTGTATTTCATTTATAAGAACACAAACACAGGAAACAGTAGGTCTCTGTCTTAACATGATTTTGTTTAAAAAATGGTAAATCAAATATTTTCAGGGTGAATTTAAAAGGATGTACTGTATTTTTGTGAAACAATCATAAATGATCTTTGTGCTTTTATATGTCAGTTAGCAATGTAGTGCTTCCTGCATCAGATATTTATATTTTGTTCTCCATTTTGGGGAATATTTATGTAAATGAAAGACATGCCTAACTTTTAGGGATTCACATGTTATTTTCAGATTTAGTGATTCTTCTATTCTTATGCCTTCTCATGGTTGGGGCTTTTAGTAGCATTTTGTTATTTTTAAGTATTATATAGATGTTATTAATTAACTGCCTTTCTCTTGCTGAAAAAAAGGGACTGTGTTTCCACAGCCTATTAGGAGGAGAGCTTCATGTGGTAAATCATTTGCATTATACCCATTTACAAAAATCAGTTTTGTTTTGCTGACTTAAGAAAATGAAGGAAGAAAAAAGCTATCATAGAGAAAAGCATTTAAAATAACACTAAATTTGTGACACAGACCAGTTAGAGGAAATAAAATCTTTTCTGACCTGTGATGAAAATTAGACTTCATTTTTTATTTTATGGTGATGACACATACCTATATAGACAGGGATGTTTCATACCACAGTCTTTGTTGTGATACCCAGCACTTTATACTTTCTGACTTTAGCGTTTTGAGTGTCTTTATTTCAACTGTCACTGTAACTGTAATATGGAAGTCACATTACATTCTTTACTAGTAAAACTAAGCCTTCCAATTCCTGTTGAAACTGACACTAAACTCAAAAGGATTATATTCATGTTTGAGTTAGGTCCGTGCACAAGTGTTCGAAGAGCTGAAGAAATGTGAAGAAGTGTGCTATCCCTCCTAGTACAAAAAAAAAAAATTGCTTTTTGACGTTGGTAATGCTTGCTTTCAATGTCCATTTGTTTTTGATAGCTCACGCCCGGTTGATGTTTAGGGATACTGTGACTGTGGAAGATGCTGTAACTGTGGTATCGGTGATGGAATCTTCTATGCAGGTAAGGGTTCTTGCTGACGTTGCCATGGCTGCGGTACCACATTTAAGGGATCCAGTTTACCGTGGAGACACGTCAGCTCCCTTCATCTCTTTGGAGAGGGTTTCATGGACTCATGGAAAGTGGGTCATCAGAGACCTTGACAAGTCACTTTTAGTCCATCTTGATCATTAAAGTCCTTAAATGGAGATTATACTGAAAAATCTGGGTTGGTGGTAGAGGCCTGGTACCTTTTTTTGTGGACTACAGTCAAAGTGAAGTTTTGGCATACTATTGACATCTGGTAATGTACATTTTAAAGACCTCTTGAGCCAGAAATTGTGTCTATGTCACTGTGTTTAGTAGCCTCTGATGGGTTTTTCTTCCCTGATGGTATCTTGTCACTCATTAACTAGGTATGAGAGAACCAAATAATTTTTTTGGAGCAAGTTTTGAACAGTTGCCAAAACGTACAATTTATTTTGCTATTAGATTGTTTTAAAATATGTTGATGGTGATACTAGAACTCAGAACTTTTAGAAGACTAATTTTACTCTACGAAACATTAAAAGTTCAAATCTTTAGTTGCTGTACGCTGAAAACTGTGCATTCCAATTATCACGTGGATTTGTGTAATGTTTCTATGTAAAAAGGCATTGAAAGAATGTGGAAAGCTAGATTTTGGTTAACTATAACATTATTAAGATGTTGAATGTAAAAAAAAAGCAACACATTTAGAATAAATAAAAGGAATGTGAATCTAGTAGATGTTTTTTTTTTTTAATGGAAATCCGGAAAATAATATAGACACTATTGCTTAAAATAGTCTGTTTTTAAGGGAAATAAATCTTCATGCTTTGGAGTAGACAAAAAATTACCATAAGCAGATTATCCAGAGTTTTATGCATGGGGGTTTTTAGCACATCTGAAATATTTGGGTTTGGCTCTGTCAGAGATGGTGCACTCCACTGCACAGATGACTGGTCTGATTCAAAATGGCATTTCCTATGTTTCTATATAGGTTGATATGAATATATACAAATTTAAACAATTTTACTTAGCACCCATTAGCTCAATGGACCTTAGAGACCTTTGCAGGAGGAGATGTGCTCCTCTTGGAGAGAAAGCTCTTCAGGATAAATGCACAAAGTCAAATATGGCAGGTAGGCACTTGTGATCTCCCTTGTTCTTCCGGTGAGGGTTGAGAGCCTAATTGCAGTTTGTGCCATGGATAATCTACTGCACAGTGTTGCAAATGGAATTTGTCTCAAAAATACTACAGGGTCTGACCTTATTAAGCAGCAAAAGATTATTTCGCTGTCTGCTGCAATTCATCTTGCACTGTTTTGAAGAGCTCAGCTTTTCAATGGCAGCACTGCATCCAAGTTAAAATGAGAAGCTGGACTAATATATCCAGTTGAAACAGCAGAAGATGCCACATAAATGTTCGTTGAACGTAATTAAACTTGTAATTAACTAGATAGGAATTTGATGGCACACTGTTTTCACAGCAATATGGTTTTGGGTGCAAAAATCTGAAATACTTGATTTTTTTTCATAACATCAAAAATGGAATGTATGTATATCATAATAATGAAAGTGTATTGTCATCGGCATATCTTTCTACCTCATCAGAATGAACAAATGTAACCAAATGGTTTTAAGGGTGGGTCACTTTTTCATATTTATACAGTCCTGCCCTTAAGGGCTGCAGTTTGCATAACAAGCATCTATCTAATAACACAGAGAAAAAATTGCCTGAATTATGATTGGAGAAGACTACCTGGGAGTAGTTGGTATGCTCATCATATTTGCTTCACTTTTCACTTTTTAGGAGCAAGTAGGCAAATGTGCTAATTTCTGCTAGGAATCTGCACATTTGAGATCCGCTATTCAAGACCAAATTTTACTTTCCTCCTGGAAAGTATAAATGAATCACTAAAACCATTTCTTTTTGAAGGATGAGATTTATTTGTTTTATTGAAAAAAATTAGAAGTAACGTGCAAAAGTTTATTTTCAGAAATTGGGTCCTTCTTTAGAAAAAAAACCCCGAACTTTATGTATGGATACAGCCTGCATTTCCTGCCTAATTGTCAGTCTATAGAATGAGGCTGTAAATGGGGAAGTGCTGGTGTCATTCTTGAGGGACTGGCTGCCACCTTTTGGCTCAGCAAACTCTGTCTTCAACACCATCTTTGCAACTTCTACAGAAAGTCGTATTCTTGCCAGTATAAAATCAAAGTTCACAGTTCTTGGGTCTGCATTCAGATACATCATGTGACCCTTCTTGGGAAGAGGACTGTCACATTATCGTCGCCACCCTAGTTCATTAGGGGTTTTTCTTATGTCGTCCTAATTCACCCTTAATTTTCTCTTTCCTGCTTCATCTTTGTGAGCATATTATAACCCTCCTCACTTGATCTTTTTTTTCTTTGCCTCATTTCCTCTTTGTTAACATTGTCTCCCTCTTTCTCTTGTTTTCCTTGTTATTTTATTCCCATTTCAATCCCTCTCCTTTTACTCCCTTTTTACCTTTTTTCTTCCTTTCCTCAGGCGCGTTTACACTCTTCCTTTCTGCTAACTTTCCCTGTAATCCTTCTTTTTTCTCTCTCTGTTCTAGATCCTCTGTCCTCAGTACCACAGTGTGTGGATTTGTCACATGGCCACCTTCCTCTCCTCAGAATAGTATTTCAGAGTCTCAGAGG
This sequence comes from Pampusana beccarii, assembly GCA_013399365.1. Lineage (NCBI taxonomy): Eukaryota > Metazoa > Chordata > Aves > Columbiformes > Columbidae > Pampusana > Pampusana beccarii. The sequence goes on along the minus strand of VWYH01006859.1, from coordinate 720,908 downwards.
GGCAGATATGTCAGAGATGTAAGCACCAGCAGAGGAATGAAACTAACAGATGTCTGAATTCCCACTTAAAATTTCAGACACACACACGCACGCACACACACACACAGAGAAGAACATTGAAAAGAAACTCGTCGTGATAGGCAAGTAAAGCACTGAAAAGTCAGTGAGGACGAGATATAATTGTGCCCCTTGGGCATATATCTCAAGATATAAAATCACTGATTCTTTTTCTTTTCCACTGGATCCGTGGGTCACAAGTTGACAATACTCAAGCCAAAAGCAACTATCATTTGTCAGTGTTGTGCTCAATGTTTCGTTTATTCAGTGGTCCTTGTGAAGTGATGGGTTGGTGCTACTCCTGTTCTGTGAGCTGGAGCTGAATTATGTACCACCCAGAAGAAATTGTCCACTGGAGCAAACACCATGAGAGATGGTCAGGGCTCCAGTTTCCAAGCAGTAGCACTGTCTGAGCGCACTTCTGTTGGCTGCAGTTTCCTTCTGTGCACAAACTGCATCAGGCTCCCGGTTACAGATTTATTGCCTTTCAAAACCGTTACTTAATGGGCTCATTCTGAATAACAAAAAGAGTGACTAAGGTCAGAGACAGAATCTAGTTCTCTTTGTTTGCTTTTAACTGTCCTAACTAAGAGGCTGGACTTCCCTTTCTGCAGTCCCTGCCTCACTATCAACTTTACAGACCTTGAGACAAATACAGCAGAGGGGTTCTACAACAACCTTTTGCATGGCTACAGACTAATACTTCTACGTGGAACAGATCTATCATGTTCCTGAAGCAATCTGCAAAAAAACCAAACCAAACCAAACCAAAAACCAAACAACAAAACAACAAACAACGGAGTGACAACTTTCATGGGATGCATTCATAGTTAACTGGACAGTTCTAGTTTTAGCACTGTGTAGTTTTAGAGGCCTTTAATTAGCCACGAGAATAATTTTTTTCCAATGCGAATTGTTTACTTTTAATACAAAATTTTAATACTTCAAAATGGAAGAACCAAAATTACCACAAATGGAAGTGTGTGGTCCGTGTGATGCCATATGTAGCAACTGCTGGTTCTAGAGACTCTGTTGACTTTTGCTGTTGCTCTCATGGCACGTGATGTGCACCTTTTCATTAGTTATATTGAGCTTTATAGACTAGACAGGAGTGGTAAATGCTAGCTAATATGTGGCAAAGTAGAAGGTTTGTGGTATGAGGGGTTTTTTTCCCAAAGAACAATTAACTGCAGAGCTATTCTAGATTGTTTGTTGTGGAACAAATCACTTTGTGCAGATGCTCTATTCCAGATAAAAACTACTTCATTTCTCACATGGTACAGCAAAATTGTCCCAGATTAATCACTTGCTCTCTGGAATGATTCCAAAATAGTTATTTACTTTCAAAGAGTTACTCAGAAATAGTTTTGCTGGTCAATTTGCCCCGTGTTGACAAGCTTTAATACCCAGGTCTTTCCATTTAAATAATTGGGCAAAGCTAATTAAACTTTTAACAATCAGAACTTCTTCAGTTATAAAAGTGTCTCACAGGGGCAGAATTTTTACAAGGTATTTTGGAAAACTTCCTTAATTCTGCTCTCCCTTTTTAGTCATGATGTTCTTAAGCCTTAGATGGACTTTCAATTTTTTGTATAAATAAAAATAAAGCAGTACGAGTAAACCGCAGACTTGATCATATGATTGCTTTATGTATGTGAGCAGCTTTGCCGGTGTGAGCAGACCTGATAGGATTATTTCTGTGAATGCAGTTACTTGGTAAATATTTGCTACCTTAAGCTTTAAAATATCTAAGGGAGAATTTTGTATAAAACGGTCTCTGCTGTTTAAATTTGGTGCTGAATAATAAAGATAGCTTCTATTTTTATTTTTTTTTTATCTCTTTGGTGACATAGGGGGGTGCACTTCTCGGGGGCATCAATGCCTTACACACCTCATTTCCAGAAGATCCAATGGCGCAGTACCGAACGCAGTGTGAACTCATATTGGAGCAACTGGAGCTGCAAGATCTTCTGCACAAAGAACTACAAAGACTTGACAGGTTATAATACACAGAGTAACAAAATAATTCCATAGTGAAAAACAATTGTTTGACAATAATATCGAGAGAGAGTCTAAAAATAGAATCTGATGTTGGGAAGGGACTTGTTCTTTAGAGGACATGGATAAGCAGGGAAATCGTTTTAAAGTAGCACTGTAAGATCATTACGAGGTTGTTTGTCTCTCTGGGTTATAGAATTTACAAAGAATTCAAGAACATTTTAATAAGTTCCTAACTCATTTATCAACTCTATTTTCACATAAGTTTCAGTGGAGTTACTTAGGGTCAAAATGCCAGATTCTGTAGCTGAACAAATAATTTCATCCAACCTTTTGTTGTCTGCTTGGTAAAATACAGCAGATCTGCTTCATATTTTTTAAGCCTTCTTTTGTGTTGGGCCTGTCAGGATCCCTCCTCTTCTGTTAATGGAAAATATAAGCCTGAATTGAAGTTCTGTTCTTTTCGGTGATTTTTCTTTCTTACGTGCTGGAATTTTCACTGTCTCATCTCTAGTTTTCAGCTTGCTGCAATAATCTTTGGAAACTTTACTTGCTGGTATTAATAGAAAACTTTTAACATACTGTGGCTGAGAGGAAAACACTAGGATTGGAAGGAAATAAAATAGAAAAAAAAACACATTTGTTTCCCAAAATGAGATTAGGCTCTAAAGAAGCTTGTACTTTCTTATTGTTAAAGGAAGATAAAATATCAGTGTTATCAAAACTAATGGAATAAGAACAACTGAGAAAATACTCTTTTTCCTTTAAATATTTTTCAGATTTATGTGGTAACTTATAGGTGGGACACCTTAAGTAACCACAGAGGCAATAAAAGCAGATGAAAGTGGGATATCATCTCCAACAGACAGACAAAGCTATTTTTAAAACAGAGGTATTCATAAGGGATTGTTAAAATATAGGATAGGATCGGAGGTCAGATACAAAGACAGGATCAGGTCTGTGTTTGACCTTCCTGGCAGGGGCTTGTGTTATCTGCTCCAAAGGCCTCCTAATGAAGAGGATTTTCCATTGCCATTGGGAAGTCCGTTCCATTATTTCTCCATCCTAATGCTCATAAAGGTTTTCCCAATATCCCACTGAATCCCCTATGCTGCAAATTAAGCTCATTTCTTCTTCCCCACCTCTTAAGCAGCTTAGAGAATATTAAATGAATGTCCTCTTTAAAACAACCTATTCTATATTAGAAGACTAGTCCCATGCATTACCCCCCAACTATATTTCAATAAAGCAAGCAGGTGTCTGTCAGCCTTTCTTGATAAGTCAGATCATTTCTGCAACTTTCCATCAAAATTTTAAGAATATTAGTAAATCGTGGTAATAATGATTCTGAAAGATACAAGTCAATATAGTGTTTTCTCTCTCATATAGCAGAGAAACAATTTAAAATGCATAGGAATCATTTTACCTACCCTAATGCAGTCACTTTGGGGATAGAATGTGGCTGCTCTTCACTCACGGTTAGAAACACTATTTAGCAAAAAATAGAATGCCGTCTCCCTTGTAAATTGTATGTTTAGATACAATAGACAGAATATCAGCTATACCAAGATTGGAGGGGACCCTTGCTCTAGCATTTCTGTTGGTTTTGAGTGCCCTGAGAGTATTAACAGCCACAGACAGTGATAATTAACTTTTATAGGTGATCTGAGATGCTTTCACTCTGTCACGTGGAGTTTTTGACATGTTGGATCCTTAGCGATTGTGATGGGAAACCACCAGCAACCACTAGATTTTCCATTCTGAAATCTCCTTTGAGGCTTTGCCTTGCTCAGAATAAAATCTAATGAGGTTCCCGTTCTAGAAGATACACTTACAGAGTGTGTAATCCCTAAAGGACTCTAGCAATGGCTGTAAGTAGTGTGAAGCTGGTTGGTTGGTTGTTTTTTCGGTTGGTTTCCCAAGGTAATGAAGTTTAGGTAGTTGCTTTCTCTGTCCATCTGCCTGTCTTCTATAGGGGACACTAAACTCTGCCACTTACTGTAGAAGGTGCTGAAAGATCACAGACTGCAACACCAGCTTTCAGAGCTGTATGTGATACATATAATGCATTTTTGTGACCTACGTTATTTGTAGCCTTTCACTATTCATACATCTTAAGCATCATTAATGCAATAAAGAAAGAAAAAATGAAAAATAAATTACTATTACTTTTTATTTTCATTCCATAGATTACAAAAGGAGAATTCACACCAGCTGCAGCCTGAAGAAACGAGTTTCAGTACTACTACAAAGTGCTTGAACAAGGATACGTTTGGGCAGTCAGAGCAAATGTCTCAGCCAGAACCTTCAAATCAACAAGAGAGTAACTCCAGGCCACATGTTTCTTTGCCTGAAGGCAGCTGTGAAGGAGATATACATCCAGAACCCTTATGCAACCCGGCACGTGGCAATAACAAAAACACAAAACACTTGATTAAACATAGAAAGAGAGGTGATGATGGCAGCCTGGCGTGGTTTGATAGCCTGGAAGAGAGTAACGCTGATGCTGAAGAAACTTTTCGGAAAAAGTCTCCAGTGCCTAAGATATCTCCAAATATCTTGGCATCAAAACCCCTGTGTGAGACATCCTGTTCTGAAGAAGCAAGTGCTTCTGGACCAAGGAGTGGAAATGGAACAAGAGAGTCACTAGCAACTGTGAAGCTACGTGCTCCTTTGGAACAGGACAACGTTTCCAAGATAAGCAGGAAAGGGACTGAAGAACACAACAGTTTTTCTTCAGAAGCAAATATTCAAGACCCAGCATCACCAAGCAGTAGCGTGCAGGATTCAGTTATTACACAACGGGTTTCTAAAAGCTGGCAGAGACTACACAGGGAAAAATCACGTGGATTCTTTACAAGTACACAAGACCCTGAGGCAAAGACCCTTCCTTCAGTGTTACCTGTGTCTGGCCTGTCAGATCTTTCAAGTGATACAGATTCTGTGCTAGGGGAGGGAAAGAAGAGCATATCTGTAGCAGCAAAAACTTCAACAACTTCCATGAGAAAACGAAGCAAAGGTCAAGTAGTGAAGGAAACAAAGGTACTAAGTTCCCATGAGCCAGAAATCCTTGACAGTGAAAGCCCTCCAGCAGCTAAACTAGCTAAATTTTCCTTCAGACCAAGGACAAAACTTGATCATTCTTCAGAAAAGAAAAATGAGGAGTTTTCTCTTTTATCGAGTGGAACTATTTTTAAGCCTGGAGAGCAGCTCCAGGGAGAGCAGCTGCCAGAAGAATGCTGCCCCCCTGAGAAATGCAAGATGACACTGACTCGCTTAGGAAACAATAGTTCGGAAAAACGATCAATTGATAATAAAGGGAAAAAAGAGCAACAGAGTCAGGCCTTAGGGAAAGAGATCAGAGGAGGTGCAACAACGCACTCTGATGTCAGTTTTGATGCCACGTCATCTCCACCCACTGAAAAGAAAAGGGAGGGAGAGGAGAAGCTTGGTAGCCCAAGCAGAGGGAAGGTGCGCTCCAGCACATTGGCCAAGCTGTCAACATTCACATTTGCGTCACGTCCCGAGTCAAAATCAGAAACTTCACCTGCCATTAAAACGGACACTAACATGGAAAGCCATGGCCCATTGCTGAAGGTGCACGTGAGCAATCCTAGCAGAAGGAAGAGTTTTGCATTTGGAAATGCTGATAAAGCCACTGTGATCCCACAGAAATCGCTGTTCTCGATAGCAGAGCTAGATGATGCTACATTAGATTTTGACTGGGATGAAGAAGTTAGGAAAAATCCAACCGCCTAACATGTATATCTTCCAAATGACTTCATATACCATTCTGAATCTCCATCCTTCTATCAGCTGTATCCATAGTTTATAAAACATTTAAAAAATTATCACCCTGGACCTCTTGATATCAATGAACGTAACTTTTATTATGGGCCATATACTTTACATCAGCTAAGGACTGCATATACTGCAGGCCCGACGTGGCTTTTAGCTTTCTAGAATCTTCCCAAGACTGCTTATATTGGTTGACTGTTTTGATTGACGTGACGTAACCCGAAGAGTTGTGTGGTTATGTTTATATATCCAGAGTACAGTGAATCTTGCAAAAGAGCAGGTTTAATTGACCGTTGTAGTTTATTTTGTATGATGGTTAGAACTATATGTGATTCAGATGGTCCTTCCAAATGACTGTGCCACTTTAGAAAAATGATGCTAAAACTATGTCGTTATATTTTCTTTATTTACATATGCTGTTTGTCTCAGTGTAGTTAGCAATATTGTGATTTATCATCATGCTGTGGTAAGTATTTCCGTATTATCAGTATCATGACAATTTTGCTGCATCTCTGGTTATTGTGTTCCTTGTCACACTGCTGATGTTGAACACATGGATCAAGACTTTTTTCTTTCTGTGTCTTTTTTTTTTTTCAAATTTAATTTTTAAATACACTGGTTCAGGTATGTGTGTCTGTATTCTGGGTCATTTTATCAAAACCCAACCGTGTAATAACCATACAGTTCTCCATTGCAGAGAGAACAAATTTCAGGTGATTGAGTGGGAGTCCTCAGTAACCAGGGTAGCTCTAACGCAGGTGTAGCCCTGGCTTATAAGCTGATGTTGTGGGATGGGGGAGAGAATCGGAAAAAAGGTAAACCTCTTGGGTTAAGATAAAGACAGTTTAATAGGACAGAAAGGGAACATAATAACAACAATAATACATGAAAATAATAACAATAATAAAAGAATATATAAAACAAGTGATGCACAGTGCAATTGCTCACCACCCATCAGCCAATACCCAGCCAGTTCCTGAGTAGCAGTTCCCCTGGCCAGCTTCCCCCAAAATATATACTGAGTATGACATCAGGTGGTATGGAACATCCCTTTGGCCAGTTGGGGTCAGCTGTCCTGGCTGAGCCCCCTCCCAGCTTCTTATGAACCTGACGTGGCATAAGAAGCTGAAAAGTCCTTGACTACTTAACAGCAGCTAAAACATCCATGTGTTATCAACATTGTTCTCATATTAAATGAAAAACACAGTACGATACCAGCTACTAGGAAGAAAATTATGTCAGCTGAAAACAGGACAGCTGCACTGCAAACCTAGCAGCATGCTGGAGAGTTACACTAGGGTAGCTGGGTTCTGACTCAGATAACGTTTACTTGACAATTCTAATTGTGATTAGCGTTTCAGTGCATCTGATATGCAGGTCGTCTTCTAGAATATGCTGCATCCTATGTCATTCATTTGTCTAACAGGAAATTAATCTACTAATGCATTACTTGTTTACAGAGAAAGTTAAGCCTTAGTTTTATTTTCAGTGAGTTTCTTCTGTACTTGAATTCTCCACAGAACATTCTTGTTGTTACCTGCAAGGTAAACGGAGGATGGAGTGGTTGCTTACAGTACAGTAAATCCTTTGAGAGCCTTGCTAGCACAAAGAAGGTCTGATTCTCTCTTGATTTGCTTAAATTTAGAAGCAGCTCCCTTCAAACCAGGAGAGTTAAAACACTGCAAAGCTTCAGAGAATGACGGAATATGAGGCCCAAGTACTTTGAGCATGTAATAATAAATTTGATAATGCCCAGGAGGCTTTTCTAGATCAGTGAATACATTTTAATTGTCTATGGAGTAATGCAGCCCTGAAAAGAGTATGGCTGGGTTTCTCTTTACCACTCAGTTGTATTTTAGGTATCTAAATGCAAACACATACTGTAGAACTTAGGCAGAGTGAATTATCTCATTCTATGTAGTGTCTAAATGCTTAATAATTTTCGAGGGATGATATATTAGTGTATCATTGAAAAGAAAGTTGTCTCCTCAGGTTCCCCAGATTAGAAGTACTCAGTGTGTTACTTCATGAAATGGAACTATGTTTCTTTATTGAGCAGAGGTGTTTGAGATCTGAGGGATCTGCTTCTCCCTTTCGTGTAACACGAGAAATGGAACGAAAGCCAAAAGGAATCAAGGAAGGATGCTGCAAATTCTGATCGCTCTGAGGTCACTCTGCCTGCAGGACACGTGGGCAGCTTTGTTTCCTAGTTAGAAGCAAAGGAGCGACGGGGACATTCTGTTCGGCTTGCAGAAAGGCCCATCTTTATTAGCAGAAAAAAACCCCACTGTTGTTCTTTCAAACTCTGTCTGCAAAGAGGTCCTCCTTACCCAAATGTGTTGGGTAAGTAACCAAAAAATAAATTTGGAAAAGCAGATGCCACTGAGATCTTTTTCTCTACCAGACCAGTTGAAATGGTACTGTTGTGTTATTGCTTCTGATTCGTAACATGAATTCAGAGCATTCAGGATAATGAGAAGCACACAGTAGTAAGAACATGATACCTGCTGATGATTTACTCTCTTCCTCACTATTGCTATTGCTACAGAACCCATTTATCAGTACCTTGGCAGGGAACATTGCTAAATTCTTTCCCTTTTTAAAGCAACTTCCCGCACAAACAATTGTATGTTTCAGTGTTTTTTGAGTGCTACAGTAGCCCAGTGATGGGAAGATTTGATCCATTATGGCAGGCAGTCTGCTGGGCTAACCTGCAGATGAATTTCCTCACCGAGTACTTTGTGCAGTCAATGGGCAGAGGAGTCGCTTCCCACCAGCTGCCTTCCTGGCCAGGCACCCAGCTGTTGTCTCCTGCCTGTTTTAACGCTTGCCTCTCTGGGCTTGTGATCAAATAATACAAAAACATAGAATCATAGAATCATTTAGGTTGGAAGAGACCCTTAAGATCAAGTCCAACCGTAACATAACTCTAGCACTAAACCATGTCCCTAAGAACCTCATCTATGTGTCTTTTAAACACCTCCAGGGATGGTGACTCCTCCACTTCCCTGGGCAGCCTGTTCCAGTGCCTGACAACCCTTTCCATGAATAAATTTTTTGTAACTTCCAATCTAAACCTCCCCTGGTGCAAGGTGAGGCCATTCCCTCATGTCCTATCACTTGCTACCTCGGAGAAGAGACCAACACCCTCCGTGCTACAACCTCCTTTCTGTTAGTTGTAGACACCCACAAGGTCTCCCCTCAACCTCATTTTCATGTGTCTTCTCAGGGTGGCTATATACAAACGCATATCAAACCAATCATTACTGTTGGATGCTCTAGTATTTTATTAAGCTATGTTTTATCTTTATGAGGCTGGTTCATTAAAGGTGAATACATATGTTGCTGTCTTAAAACCCAGTTGAACCAAATGTCAGAAGTCACTGGTTCTAGCAGCACGTTGATCAGGTCCTCGTTTGTGAGCAGCAGTGAAATGCTGCTGGTAGATGCTCAGTGGCCGGACGCCATTGCCTTAGTTAAAATCAGATTATGTCATGTCAGTGGGGGACAAGATTACAATTTTACTGTCAGCTGTCCCATAGTACTGTTCTCCTGACCTTCTGACAGTCCAGTCTTGCTGGAGGCCATTGGCAGTGCTGTATCAGACATGGCTTGCCACTGGTGCCCCTGGTTCCTTCATTACTTGCCACCATGTAGCCACCTCCTCATCTCCTTCCCTTCCTCATGGCCCCTTGTTGCCTTCTGTCCCTGCAACTCGGGACTGTTGTCACTGCCTGGTCCTGCGATGTCAGCCCAGCTCTCCTCAAAACTCCCCTGGAAAGTGTTCTCATCTTATTTATGGCAATTCTGGGGTAGATACCTAGTTGTAAAGCTTGTAAAACAACCTATAGTAGGAATCGCTTGCCGTGCAAACATCTGACAAAACCAGCCTTCCGTTCTGCCCAGCATTATGAAAATTTTAGGCGTGACACAAGAAATGTGGCAGAAGACAAACTGGAAAAGGGAATACAGGCCATGTGTATCAGCTCTGCTGCTGACGCGTTCTTGTGCCGACTGCCAGCCAGTCTTACTCCAGCGTATGTGCTGCTTGTCGTTCTAAACAAATAGTAAGCACAAAATAACCCTACATGGTTGAGTTTGCTTGTTGCTCGTGGTATTCTCAGGACAATAGCTGAAATGTCATGATTCTTGTCAGATACATAGACTGATGTGTTAAGTATCATAATGGGGTGTGCATCAAGACTACAAAACCAAGTGAACTAAAGTCAAAGGCAAGGCAAAGTCAGTATAAACTGAACTGGAACTTCTAGTTAGTGGATTCGATGTGAACAGGTCTCCCAAATGAGGAGATATAACATCACATTCTAGAGGGAATGTATTTATTGATGGGAAGATGAGGTGAACAGAGTATTAAGTGCTCTGTATTTCATGTGAATGAGGCAATAGCTTCATTAATAATGAATGCTAATTATGTCATCTCCCTTAGGTATCTGGTGTGCCTTCACTTATCGATACTTTCCTTCCTGTTAGACAGAGGAATGTTAATAGTTCCAAGGAATAACATTGTCCTTTGAAGAGTAAAGAACGCAGCTATTTTAGAAAAGGCTATGAAAATACGTTTCTTACCAAGTTTGATTATTCTGAACAAATATGTGTAATTACAATTGCACACATTATAATTATTTGTGCAATTGTATACCTGTATATACACAATAACATACGCATAACAAATGCATATCATGTATAGCACGTAATAATGCAAATATTATTGTACAAACAAAATGTATTACTGCAATGCAACTTAGGAAGATATGTGCTTTGCAGCAATGACTTTTCAATCAGTAACATTTGCTAACTTAAACTCAGAAGTCACGAGATACTTACAATAAGATTACGTAAAAAGGCAGGGAAAGGAGTGTTACGTGTCATCAAAGTCCCCAACAGAGGAGCTCACACAAGCAAAACCTACAACTCACAGGTTCTTGGGCCTCTTCTGACCAGCAGATACCACCTCCCAAATCGCCCTATTTCAACTGTCAACGTTATAACTCTGTACTCCCTGCCAACTGAAAGCGGGGGCGAAGAACAGTGGGAGCTGCACGTTCGCAGGTGTCATCATCATCATCCACGGTCGGTGGATGTTGTTCATCTTCACTGCCGGACACTGGCTGAGCGCACCACACGCTTCCAGAAATGTGACTTGCCTCTGCCTTGAAGTGTTTTCCTTCTCCATTCAAGGCACCTGCTCGCCACAAACCATTGTTCATCTGTCAGAAGAAAACGTCACACACAAGAGGAGCAAGACCTCCGTACCTTCAGTGGGAGAGAGACCGGTCAGCAATTGGAGCAGCTGCGCCTGCCGTTCTGCTTCTAGCCCGTCTCAGTGGTCTGGAAGCAATGATTGTGTTGAAGGACTCATGCAGCTTCACTCCCCCTCTACACTACTAGTAGGACAGCAGCTTTACTCCATTCCCTTTATCACGGAGATGCGGAGGTGCAAAGATGCCTGTCTTTGAATGCAAAGGTGTCTACACACTACAGCACTGATTTTTTTTTAAAGGTTCTTTCAGCTCACGGATTGACCTCGGGAAGAGAAAGCCAGCTGCTAGGAGAGAGCGCTACCCACCGACAGCTCCGAAACTCCACAGGGCGAGCAGCCTGCGGTGGAAAGCGAAGCACCCCAAAGCGTCCCCAAGCAATATGGGGTGGCAGCTGACGTAGCCACTCACGCATCAGCGTAAGGGTCAAGCAACGCGCTCCAGGCTGCGGATCCAGCCGGGCCCTGCGCTGCCAGGTGGGCCGGGGACTCCATGTACGCAAGTGGCCTCACCTTTCATCTGAGCAACACCTAGAGCTGGTTACGGCCACGGGAAACCTCAGAAACATTTGACACAAAGGCTGGAAAGCTAGAGGAAATGGCTGAGAGTCACCTTCAGAAACTCCTCCGAAACTGTGGCAAGTTAACTTTTTTTGGTAAAAAACCACTTTTTACACTGTCTGCTTTATAGTTTCTTAATATTTATGACTGACAGCTCTGCTCTACTATATAGCTAGTGATTAACAGCATCACTAAAAGATCTTTTCCTTGTTTAAATAATGACCCCAAAATCATTTAAAACATACCATAAAATGTTAGGAAGATCCAAAACTTTAAAGTCACTAGAGGGTTATTCCAGTTTCTGCTAGAACCAGAAGGAATGTTTCCAATGACTTCAGCGGGGTTATTTTCTAATGACCTTCACAAAACTGAGCTCAGTGGCATATATTTACGCGTCCATTATCCAGTTATCGATACTCAGAACTAAATAGCCATCCAATCTTTCGAAAGAAACCTTTTCTTCAAGGAAACTAGAACTAGAAATATACTGTTCTCTCAGTGAACACAGTGAAAATAGAACTTTTTTTTTCCATATTAGTGATTAAAAAATGTAAATTAAATCATTCAAAAGTTGAAAGTTAAAGTTCCATCTCTAATCACCTCTCAGCAGTGTCACTGAAATGATGATATAATCTAATGTAATCATTACATTTGAAATGATTTTTTCTGTTAAGTGCTATCTTGATTTAATCAGCTGGTCCTGTAATTACATTGTGGCTCTCCAATTAGTGTTTTATCAGCCTCATTGAGGGCTGTACACCTCCACTATTAAAATTTTCATAGGCTACAATTTGATGTGCAGACTTCAGATTAGTTGGAATTTATTGCAACTTAACTGCAAAATCAGTGGACTAGCTACAAGAAAATGGAAAGAAAAGTTCTATAACCTATTTTTAGACCCCTTTAGTCCATTCAGAAAATACTTGAGCATAATGAAATTTTGCTTTTTCAAGTTAAAGCTATTTGGTATTAATTGCAAAAGAAGCTGGGGTTGAAAACTAATTTTTGCAGGGGAGATTGCTGCATGCAGAGCAAAAGCATGGTCCAGAAAAGCTTGGGTCTCCAATCTGATGCCATGCGCTTTGTTCTGCAAACTTACTGTAATGCCATGGCTGCTGCAAAGCAATAGGAGATGAGTCGCTGCCTATCAAAATGGAGAAGGGCATTTTAATCTCTGAGAATTTGCATTAACAGCCCTAAATTTATAAGCAAAGTGAGCCAATTGATACAAAAATCCCCACCCTGAGCTCTGTTTGAAGGTAATGAAAACAATGAAACTTGATCAATACCTTGAACGTACGCTGGGTCTGATGTCTGACTGTTCTTTCTCACTTGTTTGGCTGTCTTTTAACAGATACATCTGAAATACAAGTGTGATTGCATTGTGTGGCACATTGAGCCTGGTTACAGCTTAGAACAGCAAACTCTTAAACTCTGTAGTGCCGTTTACTTACCTGACAATAAGAAAATACTCTGAATGAAAGTGAGGGAAGTTCTAGACCCTGTAACACTTAAATAAGCTGTATAAGTGATGAGTATAAAACCTCATACGTAGTTTCTTGGTGGTGTGAGCTTGCGCTATTTTTGCACAGCATTTTCAGTGTCTTCTCCCTGGTTTAGTTTTTTTATACTTAAGTAAGGCAGACCCTAACAGAAATTAAAGTAGTCACATAACATGAGTGCACATGTATTAGGAATTTATGGAAGAATGGAGTGACAGAGGCGTATGCTTTCATTAAACACTTGCAGGCGTGCACTGCACATTTGCAAGTCCTGAAACTGGACTTAGAAGAAACCTTTTCTCTCCTTGTTAGAGGAATGTCACATTTTTCTCCAGTGTAATATCAACTATCACAGACCCGTACTCTGATAAGCAATGTAGTACCTTCTTTCTTTCTTTTTTTTTTTTTTTTTTTATTAATACAACAATACATGAAATTAATTGTTTGTGTGTTAATCAGGAGCTGGGGGGAAAGGAAAACACTTGTGAGTGGAAGTTGCTGTAGAACCAGCAGAGGGAGCTCCAAAATCTGATTTATGTTTTTTTTTTCTGCGAGAAAAGTGCTTGGGAGCCGCCTGGTCGCTGCACACGGTGGCTGCCTGCGCTGCTTCGTCCCTGGTCCCAGGAATCACAACAGCAAAATGATGTCACATTTCTTTGGGTAGGAGTACTCTCCTGACATGCTTAAAATATAATTTAAAAAGTCTTTGTAGTGCCACTGTTGGTTAGAATAAATGCTTGCAGTATAATTGTAAGATCCTCCAGTTATCAAATGATATGTTAAATCCTGTCTTAATACATTACGTATCTGCACTCTTGCCCTTATTACCTGAATCCATTGCACTTAACAGTAAGCCGCGATGAAAAGCCAGGCTGTGCCATTAAACGCTGTTTTCCAGACTAAGACATATGATATCTCAACGGAGTGCTCTGGCCTGGTCACAACATGTTTTCTTACTTTCAGAATTAGTTCCAATATGACGGGTGCCAGGGCACTGAAGGGACATGGGGCACAGAGTCAGCTCTGGACTGCTTTCTTCATGATCGGGCAGGCAAACCCGATACCCGTCAGCAGTCCTCCCTGGCATGGGCTCACAAAGGCCTGCACCCTTCTGGCATTGCACCTTCCTCAGCTCAGGGTAAGAAACTGCCCTGGCCAAGGAGGAATGTTACTGGAAGTCATTTCGCTGTCGAAATCTCAGGCTGAAAACCAGCGCGCTTGTGGAATGAGGTGTTCAAGTGCCCTCCAGATGTAGTCACGGACTGCTTCTGCTTTTAATTATTCCTTTCTGCAAAAGGAACTGGAGAGAAATTACATACCCCCTCAGCACAATGTGTTATCACTGAGAGCAGCACAATGGTAAGTCCCTTGTCCGCAGTGTCCAAGGCAGGGACAGCTTCGGTACCTCTCATCCTTTCCTCAATACCGCGCTCATGCTAATGCATAAGCTGATTAACGTTGGCTTAACTGGTAGCAAACCAGGTTTGAGCTGAACACTCTTAAAAACTCTTTCTTCTTGAGTATTATTGGGAGAGACTGTTTATTTCTCTGTGAATTAGGAAAAAATGTTTTATTCTCATTCTCTTCTACTGATAGCAACACAAATCTTTCTGAATTACAAACAGCTTTGACCGGTACTATAATACCATAATTACCAATACCTGCTAAAAAGACCTGTTGGAGTTTTCTCTCCTTTCTTTTTCTCTCATCTTCAGAGTGCTATTGACAGCTTCCCTGTATCACATGCATTTATTAACCCCCTTCTTCCAAATTAATAGTAACGTGCTTTCTGTAACTGGCCACATTTGCATTTCTTTACTCCTGGTTTCTGATGAAGTATTTAGCATTCCCCAGCTTTTTCCAGTGGCCCATGAATGTTTCGGCTAAGGAGACTGTTATTTAGCCCTAATGCTTCTCTTCCTTTCAAATTCTTGTTTGGTGGGTGATTAATACTTCACAGAATCCAGCCACTTTGCTCCATCCCTTTTCTAACACACCTGGTAGTGATGACAGTCAACTCATCAGCAAGAATGGTCTTGGACCTACAGGATTTGGGGACAGAGTTATCAAAGCTTCTGTCATGCACCGATACCAGGCTGAAATTGAAACTCCAGTGCCTATCTATATACAAACCTTGATTGCTTCTAATGTAAGTCATAGAATTATAGAATCATAGAATGATTTGGGTTGGAGGGCACCTTCAAAGGTCATCTAGTCCAACCCCCTGCAATGAGCAGGGACATCTTCAACTAGATCAGGTTGCTCAGAGCCTCGTCCAGCCTGGCCTTAAATGTTTCCAGGGATGGGGCATCTACCCCCTCTCTGGGTAGCCTGGTCCAGTGTTTCACCAACCTCATTGTAAAAAAATTCTTCCTCATGTCTAGCCTGAATCTCTCCTCCTTCAGTTTAAAACCGTTACTCCTTGTCCTATCACAACAGGCCCTGCTAAAAAGTCTGTCCCCATCTTTCTTATAGGCCCCTTTTAAGTACTGAAAGGCCACAAGGTCTCTCTGGAGCCTTCTCTTCTCCAGGCTGCACAACCCCAACTCTCTCAGCCTTTCCTTGTAGGAGAGGTGCTCCAGCTCTCTGATCATTTTTGTGGCCCCCTCCAGACCTCTCCAACAGATCCGTGTCTTTCCTGTACTGGGGGCAGTCGACAGTGTTTTTAATCAGGAGGTCGTCACAGCTTTGTTTGCAGATCCTCCCAGCAGGCACCTCTAATTTGTCGGCTGAGCTGGGGACCACCTGTGCTGCTGGTTACACTGCTCCAAGGGGCAGCGTAACACCTGCTCAGGTGTGTCTCAAAGCAGGAGCAGGGCCTGGCGAGTCCGTGTGTGTCCGACACTTCACCATGGCTTCCAGCCAGCTTGCAGTCACACCCAGGAGCAAGCCCCAGGGCACTGCAGGCCTGCCCGCCAGCAGACACCTCAGCAAAGCTTGGTGCGGGTGTTTTGAGCAATTGGTGGCCGCGGACAGGCCGTGGAAGCTTCGTCACTGAAGGTTTTAAAGACAACGTAAACAAACACGAGGCTGCCTTGGTGCAGAGCAGTGCACCAGGGGGTCACCCCCGAGGTTCCCTTCCTCTGGCACTGCGATGGAGGCAGAAAGCCACAGGTGTCAACAGGCACAGAGGTAAGCCAGGCAGACGTTACTACAGCTCTATTATTTCATTGTGCTGTGTATTTGCCAGCAGTGTGCCTCATACAAAGTAAAGACACGCAAGCTGCAGGTTTTAAACAGTTTGTTGTCCATTCACTGAATAATTCCCATTCTGAGTCAAGGAACTCTGTTTCTGCTCTGTGTCCAGGACTCAAGATAGCATGGTAAGCGATGTTAACTTCAGATCTCTAATGAATTTTAAAAGATGAATTCTAGAAAACACCTTATCTAGTTTATTAAGAAATTTCAGGGTTTTAATCTAAATATCAGCTGCTTTAAAAAAAAAAAAAAAAAAAGATAAAAATCTTTATTTTTACTCCCAGCATGCTAAACTTGCATTGTTTAAACTAAACTAAGTAAAAACATTTGCTTCATGAACTCAGGGTTCCTAAACTGATATTACTGATAGACTCAGTGTCCAATTTTCTTTTGCTTCTTCATCCGAAAGACCACTGTCAGAGCCTCCTGTGTACTGTTTGAGATGCCTAAAACAGGCAAACAATACAAGAAATATCTGGTTCCCATTACTGCCACAGAACAGGCACCCTCCCTCAGCAGAGAGTGTTTGTGATGCCAACAAGCTAATTAGGTCAGTGTGTCAGTTTAAATTGTACAGGAGATGAGCATTAAATGTTTACTAAATTTAACTGTCTGTTTCTGGATCTGGAACATCTGTTTGCGAGGACAGAGCAGGAGCAGAGACACTGGGCTTTAAATTAATCTAAGCCAGTATACTGAAATACATGCAGAAAATGAAGTGGCAGTCAGAATTATAGTATTTATTGTATTATCTAAATTATAAGGCCAGGCAAAAGCTGAAGAAAGGGATGGCTTTCAGAATGCATAGTCTTCAAGCATTTAGACGGGCTTGTTCTGGCTGCAATTTAGAGCAACTGCGTAGATAAATCATCAAAAAAGTCATGTGAAGGAATATTTTTGAAGTGCATGCAAGATGAATTTGCAGGCATTAGTTCAGTACCTTACACTGTGTCCAAATTATGGGACATGGGAGTGCTTTCTAGGTCCTGGATCTAGATGCATGCCCCAAAGGCATCTCAATTTTGTCCTGTTTGGAATTTAACATGCACCGTCCCTTTTTCTGAGGCTCAATGCTTACTTCATGGGAAAAATCTGGGTGCGCACCCCAGAAGGCAGCACTGCAAGCTTCTGGCAGGAGCTCAGCTGTGAAATCAGGAGAACAGGATATGCTGTATATACCTGGCCCAGAGCCTGGATACAGTCTCTTTGCAACCGGCTTTCACAACCAAACTTTTAGGTTTTTAGGTTATCAGTATGTGCACAGGGCACCAGCTCACCTTTCTTCCAAAAGAAGAAATCGTGCAGCCCTCTTGCAACACAGGGATTAGAGCAGTCCCTCATAAAGTGAGACCTTGATCAATAATATTCATCCTTAACATTATTCTTACTATTACACACTCACTGATATGTCTACCGTTATTTTTTTTTTCTTCTGGGAGAGATAACTTAGACATTTAACAGTGACTTTTCCTCCCTGATATGGCTGAAGTCTGATGAGCCCACTGAGGGGAAAGCTACTCCACTAGGAACCTCCTGGTTCATGATATTGCAAGGTCAAGTGCAACCTTCACTGCAGCCCATAATATCTTGGGATGTTAAAAGTTTATCCTTTCACTGTTAGCTCAGGTTGCAGAACATCGTGGTGACAAAGCTGGTGATCTCCTGGGGAGAGGACAGAGAACTTGTGAGAAATAGACTGGAAAAGTACCTCAAAACCAGCTAAGTTTCGTTTAAAAGCTTGACAGAATCAGTAAGAATAGCAGTTGATATGGTTTCCCTGCACTAAATAGATGGATTTATTTTCTGGTACTAAAAACTGTGCAGGGGCTTATTTTTAGATGGCATTGTGCAGTTTACACTCACTCAATAAGCACTGGGGACTTGGTGTAAAAGTATGATTTGAGTAAAAATAGATGTTTTTCTCTGTATTTTTTCAGCTTCTTGGAACTAGATGTTTCCTAAAGTACTGGTGTGAAAGTGAACACTGTGAAAATGTAGAGGGCAGCAGATACCATCTCTGTTCCATGTGAGCCAATAACCTGCCAAGGGTGGACTCTGTTATATTTTCTTCCAGTGTTCCAGATATCAGCATCCAATATCAACTCCCTAAACCAGCTGTTGTCACCTATTACCACACATATTGTCTCACCCTTTCTGTATAATCCTTATTTCTGTTACTCAGTACCTAGTGTACAAGTAGGTACCCTTTTCTCCCAGGTGTCTAGAAAACAGAAAGGGAACTGATGGTGAGAAAGAAAACAACTTTAACTGTTGTTTAATATGACTACCAGGAACACATCCCGACACACGACAACAGCAGCATCGACCGCTGAACTGCGCAATCTCTATTTGCCTCTTACGGCATTGCAGAAATTAACGGTGTGGGCCTCAGTCGAGCTGTGAGGAGTTTGCACAGCTAACAGCAGCAACAGAGCTTGAAAATAAGGAATCCTTCCCATACCATGGCCTCTCTGAAGAAAGAAAGAAAAAGCAGCAAAGTAGGAAGAAAGGAAAAGGGAAAAGGAAAGACAGACTCCCATACAGGCTCCTGGGTGGGCTTAAGACCAGGCCACCAATTAAAGCTCCAGATCAGTTTCCTGTGCTCTCCCATCCACAGGTGTGATTGATCATGATAAAAAACACACCCTATTGGTCACACAATAAATGAAGTGGCAGCAACAGCAAAAAAAAGTACTTGCCAAGTGAAACTCTCTGCACCAAGCTTGTGTGTTAGGAACATAACTTGGGGACAGAAGGTTAGGAAAAAACCCAACACCTGTTTGAGAACAGCAGGGCTCTGTTCCTCAGCGCTCGCTCCCGGCTGTGCTGCGGTGCCCGAGCTGCTGCCCGGCCAGGCAGCTGCGGCCACCAGCTGTGTCCAAGGGGATCCTGAGAGCCCACCCAGCTCAGCAGCCGTGGAAATAGCACCCTGAACACATGAGGCAATTGTTGGTCTGCGTGCCATCAAGGTCCTGGGACAGTAAGTACTGAATAAAGGGAAGAACAATCTCTTTTCTTTTGATTCAGTTCATCTATCCTGTTTTCCCTATTAGACAGCTCTTCTCCTGTGACTAATTTGCAACGTGGTATTTTTAAGAGTTGTATATTTCATTTGTGCTCAATACTTAAAGAGGGAAGAAGGTTAAAAGGACGAAACTCCTAGAATTAATGTGCATTGACGCCTAACCTTAAACAGTGGTGTTACACTTCTGTAGATCTATCCTCTGCCAAGTAACTGTACCCAGGAAATAAATATTAGTCTCTTAACAGCTGTCCTGGAGACTACATCCCTGTTACTACTCTCCTTGAACAGAATAAACTAAATAAAGTTAAATGAAGTTATCAGACATGATCTCATATTCAGAGAACCAATGTCACTAAAATAACATTCTAAATTCAACAGTGTAATGTAATTATCAATGTGGAATGTGGTCTGTTTAGTGCCGTATTGATTTAGGCCACTATCTCTAAATTTGTAGCAGTGGTGCCACTGCCTGCATTGGGTTAGCCCTGCTGGTATTACATCTTGGACAATATTTACAGTATAGTAGTGAGTAATGTTAATGACCAAAATTTATCATACAGAGTTTAAGATTTTCAGCAAAGTATTTAAACCTAATATTAAACAAGGAGGGCTTGTGTTTATGGGAGTAAAAGGTGAAAAGTACCAAGAAGCTAGGAAGCATAAGACAGTTCTTTTAGCTGTCTAGAAAAGGGAAAAAAGTGACGTCTCATGTTCCTCTCTGTGTAGGTTGATGCTGTGGGTGAGGGGGGATTTCTCAGAAGGACTGTGAGACGTGGTAGCACTCTTCCTTTGTCCCTACAATAGTGTCCTCCTTCTCAGCCTGTGATGTTGAGCCTTTTTGCCTCCTTTGCTCTCCCACTTTTTATTCCTTCTCAGAGGCCCCATTCTTTCTCATTTTTCACTTTCTTCAGTCCTGACCTTGCAACCTCAATATCTTATTTTTACACAGCTCTTTTCACCGCCATATTTCAGCCTCCTGAGAGCACACCCCCCCACACACATGCACACCCCCCCACACACATGTACACACATGCATATCCCCAAGGATGCTCTTTCACTTCTTACCTCTTCTGCTATGAGTTTATTATATCCATTTTATATTAGTAGAACACATACATATACACGTACATAAGTTACTCCATCTGCAACTTGTGAATGCTGGATCTGCAACCATGAATATATCTTTTTTTCAAATACATGCATATCCAGGCTTGCCAGTAAGCTGTGCCAAGCGTGTTCCACGCCAGCTTGGTTAGGCAGCCTCTGAACTAAACGATGGTGCAATGAGCAGAGCAGCTGATTCACTCGAGTAGCTGGAGCCAGCGGCCTTGCCTGCCCACAGACAAAAGGCTGCAGGAATAAAGGAACAGAGGTGATAAAAACTGACAAAAGGCCCCTTTGAGGAAGGCGTTTGTACTCGATAAAGAATGAAATCTCCATCTACAGCAGCTTCCTCACACCCTAAGATGGCTGTTTAAACTGGCACCCTGCCGGAGCTGACACACTTCTGTCGTGCTCCAGGCCCTGGTCCCAAAACGTCGGTCTGCCAGGGCACCAAGAACTAAACCAGACATTTGGGGCACTGCCCACTTACACTTACAGATACAGTTTGGGGTGTGAATTTATCGTAACTGTGTCACCTCGCTGCATGCGTGTCGTAATACGGTATTCGGCATTTCCTCTAAGGCCTGTTCCTGCAGCAATGTTATTGAGAATGCTCTCTTTTATTTTTTAAGCCGTGATTTATTGATTCTCCATTGATTTGGTAGAGAGAAAAAAGAAAACAAGGGTCTGGGGGAGGAGCAAGCTTTGTAATCCCACTGGTAGTGCAGTCAATCTTTAAACCCCATTTGTGATGCTTTTTCCAGGTGTAGCACAAGCAGTACTGGTTTACATGCATTTTCTCCCCTTATGTAGAGGAAAAAGTCTCTTCTTCCTTGATATCACATGTTCATGTGAAATGTGCAGTTTATTGCTGAAAAGGTTGTGGGTTAATCTTGAAGTTTCTGTGGTACATGCACAGAGAGAATTGAACGCGAAAGTCCCTGCGTCCAGCAGAGGGAGCTCCAAAATCTGAATTTTTTGTGAGGATGACAGATGGTACTTTTCTTTGAAAGAGATGGCGTCTGGTAGAATCCCATTTGTTAACATATAATTGCTTTGATGATTTTCATTCCCTTCTGTTAGGAATTCCTATCTTTCTCGCAATTCACAACACTAAGATGATATCAGAATTTGTCTATGCATGGGGATATTTTTGAGGCTGTCTTAACATTTTAAAGCAATTTTTGCATGTTTATGTTAATTTCAGCTTAAATTTTTATGCAGCAGTTGGCACATTTTTTCATAGCATTTATTTATTATACTCCCATTTAGCTTTTCTAGAAAAAAATCATAGCTGAGGAAGTATTTACCTTCACTTTCCTAAATTTCCACGTGCAAACAGTTTTGGCTCAGCAAATAAGCAAAGCTTTTCCCATTATATAAAACATATATCTATAAATGATAATGTGTTTCATCTTCAGATCAAGTCACTCAGTCCCAGATGAAGCAGATAAATGGTAGATTATATGAGTTCTAAGCCCTTACCTCTACCATCAGCACCTGCTCTTCCCTCATTGTTCAAACTCATTAAAGAATGGCTGCAGATCCTGATGCCACTTTGTTGCTTCTGATAGTATTTAACTACTAATCTAACAGGCATTCATCTAATTTGCGTTGTGAAGGGTGATGTGCATATGCTATTGCCCTCACAAATGACATATAATAACTATACTCTTGTCCTGGTTTTGGCTGGGATAGAGCTAATTTTCTTCTTAGTAGCTGGTACAGTGCTGTGTTTTGGATTTTGAATGAGAATAATGCCAATAACATATAGATGATTTAGTTGTTGCTGAGTAGTCAAGGACTTTTCAGCTTCTCACACTGTGTCAGATGCACAAGAAGCTGGGAGGGGGCCCAGCCAGGACAGCTGACCCCAACTGGCCAAAGGGATATTCCATACCATATGATGTCATGCTCAGTATATAAAGCTGGGGGAAGAAGAAGGCAGGAGGGGACATTCAGAGTGATGGTGTTTGTCTTCCCAAGTAACTGTTAAGTGTGATAGAGCCTGGCTTTCCTGGAGATGGCTGAACAGCTGCCTGCCCATGGGCAGTAGTGACTGAATCCCTTGTTTTGCTTTGCTTGCGTTTGTGGCTTTTGCTTTACCTATTAAACTGTCTTTATCTCAACCCACGAGTTTTCTCTCTTTTACTCTTCTGATTCTCTCCCTCATCCCACCAGGGGAAGGTGAGTGAGAGGCTGTGTGGTGCTTGGTTGCCTGCTGGGGTTCATCTACCACAGCTTTATTTGAGTTAACATGAAAAACATAATCACTGCCTGTCTCTTGTTCACGGTACTTAAACCTTTGCCTCTGTGGAGAAGCAGATCCCAACCTTCACTGGCTCAGTGGCAGAAATGCTGAGCAAGTGAAGTATGGAAAGCAAAACCATGCTCAGACCTCCCTTTTGGCTTCATATTTATTTATTTTTTTTTATTTCCTGAGGCTTTTGAGCCTCAGGAAATTGTAACAAGCCATGTCTGCTGCCCTCAACTTTTATTTTTACAATGAAGACAGAAAGCAGATGGCATTTAGCTCCTGGTCATGTCATGCCACTAAAATATCTACTCTGCTGGGGCTTTTTATTTTTCTCTGGCTTGGAGGACAAAGAGACATAACGGGAGAAAGCTTCAGAGGAATAACTGTGCAGTCCTTTAGCAGCTGCTCTGTGTGCACAAAGGGTCCAGATAGTTGTGTGTGGGATGAACACCCCTCTGAAAGAGCGTAGCATTGCCCTTGATGTAACTCCTTGTTCTGCTAAAGAATGAATGTCATGGTGTACTCCTTCCCACCTCTGCTCGTGCTGCAGCAGCCCACAGATGCACAAGAGTGTGTCATCATTCATTCTGCAGACAAGAAGGCAGTAAATGTTATTTTTGCTGCTGGCTGCTTGATTTCTGTGTACTCTGCTCTACTGACAAAAGAGAACTGGAAGCCATTTCTGCAATTTCGAGCTTCCCGTCACCAGCTCCTGGGTGTATTGTGATGGTGTCGGGCCCAAATAATCAGAAAACAGGATCCGGCTCCACAATCTGTTTTGTTCCTCTCTTCCTCTCCTCTTTTTGATCTGCTTCCAACGTCTTCCTCTGGAGTCAATGATGATGGCTGGGCACCTTAGATACCTGAAAAGCAAGCCACTAATTTAGGTGAAAAATAGTGCTTTAGGCTTATTTTTCAATAAGTTCACTGACGCCTGGGCATACAAATATTGAAGTATTATTTGTCATATTTCAAAGAATAGTTACTAGACGGGCTCAGATTTATTTGTGCATTTAAAATGTGTCAAAGTTGTGTTGCAAAGTATTGCTTATGAATATGGTGGTTTCCTAAGTCAGTCCACCTCACAGAGGATGGAGAAGCAAAACTGCCATCTGATACCTTCAGCTCAAAGCCTGCTCACCTCCCAGCTCCTCTCCCTCTGACATGGTGCCAAGCAGAGCTGGGAGATCAGATTAATTCCTGGAAGGTCTTGCACTTTCAAACCACAGCTGAATTTCCTCTTCAAGTACTTTTCAGCAAGGATAATTTCAGGGATCGGTTCCTCAAGTTCACTCTGTCTAACATCACAACTGCCCAAAGGAATATTGTCTTTCTTAAAAATCAATGTGTTCTTCAGATCATTTTTATCTGTAACTTCTCCCTCGCTCCTGCTTCTACAATCCAGAGTCTAACATCAGTCAAAGACCAGTGTTAAAAAGTGAATGTGTTCACTGCATTAAGCATCTGTTTTCTCCTTCTCTTGTTCCTCTTTTTCAGCATTTTAGAGCTTTGTGCCTGACTCTTACTTGATTTGCAGCTGCGTAACCTCCAGTACTGCTGTTCTCCAGCACGCTCTATCTGAAATACACATCCAAGAGGCCTGCCCTCCAAGCATGAGATCGGAGAGAGAAACAAACAGATGAAATCCCGCTTTTGATCCGTCTCCTTTTGCATTCCCACGGCCTGACCTCAGCCTGTGACAAACGCGGGCTTCACGCTGGGCCCACGCACGCAGGCAGAATGGGAGCCCTGTGTCTCCACGCCATCGCACCATGGTGCTCAGGCCCGGCCTGCCTGACAGCCCAAGCACCCCCGGTCCCCGCCAAATTCCACAGTTCCCGGGGAGCTGCTGCCACTGCCCCCCGCCTCAGCCTGGCCTGGGTAAACCAGGCAGTGACCGGAGCTCAGGGGAATGTTCTGCAAAGGAAAGTGCCTCTGTGATTTTAAACAAATCCCCCGTCTTCAGTTCTCTTTACTATAGACAATCCTCTGAGTGTTTGATCCCCTGAGGACAGGAGGGTAGGCAGCCAGTTTGCTCAGTTCCCACAAGTCAATTTTTCTTTAATTTCCTTTTCTTTTTTTTTTTTTCTCCATGCATACCCTCTTACTGTGGAAACACGTAATTTGAAAGCTTTCAGCAACCCACAATCCATTGCGCTAATGTGCGTCAGGCCTTTCAGTGGAGAAGTGATTGCCCTTCCTGAGGGGGCAGGGGTTGTGCCTGTGGCGTCGATGCTGATATCATCAAATCCTAATTGAATTGTACAGCTTTTTCCAGTGGAAATCAAAAGGTAGATTCTAAACTGAGCTGACCCTTAATAAATGCAATTAGGCACATACTTTTTCTATTATTGTTCTCACTATTTTTAAGCACTATGTCAAAGAAGCCCAAAGCTTCATAAGCTTACGATGCTGAGGTTTTCAAAAAGTTCGTGTCAATAGTTAGGACACTGAGGCCATTTTCTTTGTGTTGAAGCTCCTTTTAAATTCAGTGAGTTTTGGATCCAGTCTGCAATGCATATGTTAGCAACAAAACCAGGAGAATGAGAGAACTGTATTCTACCTATACTTATTTCTGGCCTGGAGAAACACAGACAGTTGAAATTTCAGAAATATTTCAGGTTTTTTATTTGGTTTGTGTATAACCTTTTACAGTTTATAGGACTATGCTATTGCAAATGGTGATAAAAAACACATGCGCTACAATTTTAGTGCATTTTTCCAACAAGCAGCATCACCCAATATCGCAGATAGGGAATCTGCTCTATGTTAAACACAGCTGGGTTTAGCAAAACCAGCTGGGTAGGCACCTACCATATCCCCAGAAGGAATGGGTGAATGGGGAGGTGTCTGTGCTGAAGTTCATCATTATGAGAAGACTTTGTTGTAACAAACATGCCTGGTCTATTCTGCTCTCTCTGCCATTGCCAACAGCCCCATGCCATTTCCATAGCTCCCCTCACCATCTCTGCACCATTCTGGCTGTCCCCAAGCCCCTGAGAACAACCTCTTCACCTTGAGATTCCTCACAGTCACCCCAGTGTCTATGTTGTCACAGCCTCCTTACCCCAGGATCTGTTGGGGACTGTTCCCCAAAATTATTTCATTTATGTCTTCCAGTTCCTTCTAATTTTCAAGTCTGCTCACAAACTAGGCAGTCATGGTTATTAGTTTTGCTTTCTAAAATAAGTTCTTCTTTGGTTGTTTGACATGGTTTACATGTGACACTATTAGAAATGTTCATGACCCACTGTTTCCAAGTGAAAGAAGCCCTTTCTTTACCTGTTTATGAGTGAGCTGCAGAGCACTGCTATTTTTCTCAAGCAAGGCTTGGAGTAAACAACTAAAACTAATAAACTGGAGTGGCCCCAGAGGGCCTCTTATAAGGCTTTAGAAGGCCACCACCCATAGGCTACATCTATACTTTAAAGTGGAACAGGACCAGGGCACTGGTCTGCAATCATGCACCTTGTCTAATTGTTACAATGCTTCATGGCACAGATTTGGTCCATGCCAGTTAGCGATATTGCAGGAAACAAAAAGGACTGGATGCTGCAGACCTTTCCTAATGGGTGGTTCAGACAAGATGATCATGTCTGGAGGCAAAGGGGAACAATTTAGCTTTGTGTATATGTGCCAGGCCATGTTGCATTGCTTCAGGCTACAGAAAAGTGCCTAGCCTGTTTTATTTACTAGCATAGACATAGCCTTACAGTTTCATCCTCAGTGCTGCCACTGATTTTACAGAATATCATCAGTGTGGGGCCCTGCACATCTACGATACTGACCCTAGGCTACTGGCAACTTTTAATGCTAGGTTAGACATGTTTGCAGAAGATACAGTCACAGCAATACCTATGGTATGAAATCAGCCTGTGGGTAGTCTTTAAAAAGCCACTTTTTTTTTTTTTTTCTGCATGATTTTTCTTTATTTTAAACTTCCTTGGAACTGTGAATTCCTTGGTAGCACTGTGTTGTAATTCAGGCTGGTGAAAAGATTCTCCAGGTAGGAACAGCAAGTCTGCAGACAACAATGCAGTCTCCACCTCTTGTTCCAGACAGAGCTGACAGAAATCAGTTGGTTTGTTCTTGATTCTTGCTGCAGCTGTACCAAAAATCAGGGAAACACGTTAAATAGTTTATACTTGTAAAACACCATTAACTACTCACTCATCTGTTTACTAGTAGCAAAGGGAAAATACCTTTCCTAACCGAGCTGCTGCAAAGACAAGGGTAGTCACATCGGAGGCTTCCTGTTTCACAATACTGACATTTCTGGTTTGTGAAATATAGCTAGGTTAACACTCAGCTTTACTCTCCCTTCAGGGCCTTATAGAGAAGGTTTTAGAAACTGTTGCATCGGTGTTATTGTGGATAAGATTTTATTTTATGCCTCAGGAGAGACAAAGATGGTTGATTTTAAAGATACAGGAGCAGGGTGTGAATCTCTCAGCCCCTGGTGGTTTATTCCCTGGGAGAGAGATGTCCCAGTAATGCTCTTTGACAGAGCGGTGTTTCCCTGCTAGGTTTTGGGCTGCATCTCCTGCAAGGCCCGTGCGCTCAGGGCCAGCAGTCACGTGGCTGTGGCCCCCGTTGGGCTCTTCAGCGATGATAAAAGAGGTTTAAGAGGGAGGTTTCAGCCTTGCCTGGCCCTTCTCCTTGGCACAGACCCCTTCCTCCTGGGGAAGGGCAGCCAACTGGATCCCACACAAAAGCCCCACTTCCCCAGCGGGTTATAGGAGTGCCAAAGAGAAGGATGGCTGTTTGCAAATGTGCTGGGAGACAACAAAGAAGACAAAAGTCAGCATTTCCATACACTTTCTTTTCTTCCTTTAACTGCTTGCAGGCATGCAGGTTTTGGAGGACAATGAAGGGGCATTGGAAGTTCAGGACAAATACGCATTAAAGCAGTGATAGAGGGTCTGACTGAAGGCTTATCTAGCCCATATCACTGAGCTGAACAAGGCCATTACAGAATAAGTAGATGCTGCGGGAGATTGGAAAACAGTAAGAGGGGAAAATGTTGCAAGACATCAACATGAGCAACAAGGTCCTGAGGCAGTAGTGAGAAGTTTCAGCGCAAGTGCTTGTTCCGCATGCAGAGACAGAAGCTAAGGTGCTGTGGGACAACCAGAAAGGGCAGGATCCCAAAATGGATGCTGCGTAGTTCCGGAGAGAGTTCTGCTGTGTCAGGAAGCAAATGAACAGGAGGTACTCCTCTGGAGAGAAGCAGAGGAGAGGTTCCTGAGTTCTCAAACACTGGACTGGATGAAGTGTGGATCCTGGAGCAAAGGCTTCATCAGATGCTGAATGTACCTAAGACCAACGAGCAAATGCAGCAGAAAGTCAGAGAGGATGCACCAAGCATCCCTGGTGTGGTGAGAGCCAGCTACAAGGAGTGACAGGGCACACAGAGATACCTGAAACTGAAGCCTGCTGGTGGATGAAATGTGTGAGGGAGTCAATTAGAAATCCTGTTAATTGTGTAATTATTTATTTAGAAAAGATAGCTTGGAGAGAAGGGAAGAAGTAGATGTTGATGGAAGACCATAGCAGGAAGTCAAACGCATGTGATACTTCTCCCTAATTTTGCCCAGCCTTTTGACATATTTTATAACCTTCTGTTTATTTCCCATCCACTAAATTGTCCCTGAACACATGTAGTCACAAAAAGAAGGCAGGACACACCACTGTAGTGTGGAACTGGTGGTATGAGGAGTTAGGGATGGCTACAGGAGTCTGAGGAGCAGGATATGAAGGTGATTAAGATGGTGAGATTTGAACTGCCAAGAGCCTTGGTCACCAGCAGCAGCAGTCAGAGCACACCATGTGCCGGCCGAAGGGATCCAGGGCCTTTGTGAGAGATGCATGTGCATTAGAAAAGAGACGCCATAACTGTATTGCACACACACACAGCCGTGCTGCATGGGTGGGGAAGTTCTGACACCAGACAGCACAACGATCTACTTGTTTCTGCTTAAATGCCACCATTTGGTGCTTACCTCATGGCTCTGGAGGCGTGGGCCTGACTCTACCAGCAATAGTCTGCTGGAAAGCCAGAGTGGAGTAGAAACGAAACTGCACCTGCCAGCTTTTTACTTTCTTGCCAGAGCAGGGTAATGTAAGGATGGTTACGGGGGAGCGGAGATGGGAATCAGGACTTCCAGCCCCCTACTCTTGTAGCGTTGGTAGGAATGAATAATTAGATAATATTCATTATAAAACCACAGACATGCTTTTGGCAAGAATACCTTTGAAAGCATTCTTTTAGCATAGACTCTTTGTTGGCCTTGTTAATGACTGCGTTTTAGAAATCCCTAATTTGGAATCTCTGCAAGAAATATAATTGTGATTAAAAGACACTTTGGACTATGGATAAGAAACATGATGTGTGGAAAAAAATTCTACCTAATATCTTTTGGCATTTATTTGTGGTGGCATAATGACCATCTGCTTCCCAGAACCTGTAAAAAAGATGCTGTGCACCTGTTTCTATTGCAACAAATGTCAGTATGTTGTCTTTCCTGTTATCACAGCATTGGGTTCTATGTAATCTGTTACTATTGCAAACTGATTCATTCCTAATAATAGAAAATGGGTCATAAATGAATGTCCTAGTTTTTTGATGAATTGGGGCCCAAAAAATTGGAGCAGATTTAAAGATACACATGAGGTTTATACACTGCAGGGAAAGATGATGATGATTATTTTTCAGAACAAAGCCTTTTTAAAGTGCTTGTGAGCATGTGAAATTTTTAGTGCTACTAATAAATGGCTAAAAATTATGTTTCCCCTTGCTTAAAGTGAGGAAATAAGGCAAAAAGTGGTCCAACTTTCAGGCTGGTTATATGGCTGTAGTCACCAGGCTGTCAGCAAGGCTTTACTTATTTCACAGACATCAGAACCTGACTGTCACACAGCAAAGCAGCAGCCTCTGAAGCCCAGTCAAATTGAATGTTTGTACATGAAGAAGCACTAAATTGTTCAAGATTTTGCTGCCTCTCACTGCTGACTGTGGATGGACATGGAATAGCAGCCCACTGCTCACCAATGCTTTTGTTGAACATTACAATAGTTTTTCATAAAGCGTAAATCTACTCTTTAGAAAATCAATGATGGTAGTTCTCAAGTGGCCACCCTGGTGTTTCAGGCTCTCCTTGGCCTGTGCCGATGCAGAGACAAGGAAAGTAACAAGCAACATGCAGCAGCTGAAGCCAAATCAAAGTGAGTATTTGTACATGGAGAAGTATCACTGCTCAGTAAAGCAAATGTTTGTTTCCCCCTTCACATAAAATCACAGAGCAGGGACAACTTTTCTGTTCCTCTCAGTGCCCGCAGGCACAGAGTATGACGGAGACATCTGAAGAGCTGGGGAGGCAGCACTGTTTTGAAGTTCAGTGTGAGGGCCTTGCTGGTTTGTTACGGTCACTTTGGAAAGGGATCTGGGATGAATGGTTTCCTTTTCACAAAGCCCTTTCCCTGCCCGTATTTCACAGGCAGATTTTTCAGGCCACTTGCTTTACTCTGAAGCTGCTCTCTCGCTCCTTGGTTTCCTTCCAAGTAGGATTCTCTGAAAGCTCTTCACTAGCTCGTGTTTGTAGGCTGTGAAATGCAGGGTAGGTAGCAGGGAAAACAGGAAGTTTCAACGTAATTCCCAGAGGTTGTGAGTGAGATTGAAACCAAAAACTGTTTTATGTTTGTTTTGGCTCACATGGCTGGAACCTAGCACTGTGGAGTTATTAATGTCCAGCAAAACATTCCAGTGGGCATGTACCCATGAACCTGCTGACTTCTTGTTACTGTATTTAAAGAGATGTTATAGAAAATAAAACCTAGTTTATCCAGTGAACTTTAACAGCGCTGCATCTGTTCAGATGACGTGGTTTCTAAGAACATGCTTTTTTTAGAGCTCCTGTTACTTTTCTGATCACTCCTTAGGCCGGGACACAGAATCCATCATGCAAATACAGTCTGTCTCCTACATTCTCTGCGATTCATTTATCTGAGAGAAGGGAAAGGAAGAGAAATAACTCTGTGAATTCCCCCTCTCCAGTACACTGACGAGGGAAGGGTGGCTGGAAAGCTGCCTGGCAGAAAGGGATCTGGGGGTGTTGATTGACAGCCGGCTGAATATGAGCCAGCAGTGTGCCCAGGCAGCCAAAAAGGCCAACGGCATCCTGGCTTGTGTCAGGAACAGTGTGGCCACAAGGACTAGAGAAGTGATAGCGCCACTGTACTTGGCACTGGTGAGGCCCCACCTTGAATTCTGCGCTCAGTTTTGGGCCCTTCATCGTAAGAAGGACATTGAAATATTATAGAGAGTGCAGAGGAGGGTGACAAAGCTGGTGAGGGGCCTGGAGCACAAGTCTGATGGGGAGCGGCTAAGGGAACTGGCTGAGGGGAGACCTGATCGCTCTCTAACAACTGCCTGAAAGGAGGTTGTAGCATGGAGGGTGTTGGTCTCTTCTCCCAAGTAGCAAGTGATAGGACAAGAGGAAATGGCCTCAAGTTTCACCAGGGGAGGTTCAGATTGGACATTAGAAAAATATTCTTCACAGAAAGGGTTCTCAGGTGTTGGAACAGGTTGCCCAGGGAAGAGGTGGAGTCACCATCCCTGGAGGTGTTCTAAAAGGCGTTTAGACAAGGTTGTTAGGATCATGGTTTAGTGCTAGAGTTAGGTTATGGTTGGACTCAATGATCCTGAGGGTCTCTTCCAACCGAAATGATTCTATGATTCTAAGGTTTTTCTCAGTGGAGTCCTTCGTGGAGTTACTGCCTGCAGTGCGGCACAGGCTGCTCTCTTACAGCTGCAATTTGTGTATGTCCCTTCATCCATTTTGGGCCTCTCTTTGGAAGTGGTTTCAGCTGCCTCACCTTCACTTCTACACTAACTTCTGGCTTTGGTTTTACGTCGGAAAACAGGAGCCGGTATCGTGCATGTGTTCAGTGATCAACTCTGTGGCCAGCACGCAAAAAACAAGATTGGGAAAAAAAAAGTGCATTAGCCAACAACAAAAGCAAAACTCACTCTGATTTGTCATGAAATAATCTCTGGAAGTTCCCTGCATTCCCAGAATTAGAGGCTGGACCATGTTCTAAAGCATGAGGGGACCGAGATATTATCCTAAAATTGTCATGATACTGTCATGATTTAGGGTCTGCCTGGAACTGCACAGTGCATTTCAGCAGTTTGCTCCCCTGGGATAACAGCAATTATTTGGGCCTATCAAATGGACTTTCTGGTACTAAAACCTCATACCAGATTTAATTCACACTCTCACTGGCCTGCACCAGCTTCACAGAAAGTGCTTCTCATGTGGGTCTTGTAATTAGGGTATCTGTAAATACCCTGTGCTGTGGAATGGTACTATTGCATAGCTAACAGTGTGCCCTTTTAACTCCAGTATGTCTTCCACTCATAACACAAGATAAGTTTAATGATAAAACAAATAAAAGCTTGTTGAAGCAAGATATCAGGTCAGATTCTTAGCTACTGGAATGGAATCAACTGTCTACAAGAAAAAAAGATACAAAACCCAATCCTTGTCTGCTTTATCAACGTTGTGTAGTTGCTTGGCCTCTCAATTTATTTTATCACTTCTGAATGTATTTGTTTTCTGTTTCACATGCTGCCCTCCTCTTGTACAATGCGACAAGGGAAATAAACTGACTTTTGTTACACCGCTAATCATCACTTCTAACAATTCTTTCAACAATGGTCACATGAAACTGTACTGATTATGTATAATAACTTGCACTCATTTTGTAACCCTCTCATGCAATTAGATCTAGTAGCGTGTACTAGAACTTACCAGCCCGGTTAGGAACAACAGCAAAGCATTATGGTAGGCTGCACTTTCAGGTTTCTTTCCCTCAGCTCTGTACTAATGCCCTGGGAAGGTGTGGGAGATAATTGCTTTTTGGTAGAGGGTGGCTAGAAATTTTATGTGTGTGTGTATGGAGGGAGTCTTCAATCTTCGTTGTACACTGAACAGATATAGATAGTCATCTGTATGAGTAGTTCGGACTAAAAAAAGATACCCTAGCAGAGTTTACCTTAAGGTTTTTACCTACTAATTGAAACTTATCTTCCACTTAACTGCCTTTCAAAGTCATTAGCATTGTTCAGCTGGGGAAATAGCTAAATCGTAACCAAGACTGATGGGCGTAAGAGGCAAACATAAGAAGCCATCAAGCTGTTTTTAGTAACTGAATACCCTAGACATGTAGCAAAGTTCAAATATGTGCTGGGCTATGCTGTATGATGCTGGCTGATGAAAATGTCTAATATTACTCTGATTCCTGCTGTGTAAAGGGCAACAGGACATTCTATATTCTGTGTAAACAGGCAGGACACTGTCAAAAGTTAAATAAGCAGGAGTGTGACAGAATACATTGTTATTACAGTTAATGTAGGCATACCAAAGATGTCTTAAAACTAACAGCTTGACAACTTACTGAGCTTCTCAGGTAGATGTTGTAGCACACACTGGTTTCTGTACTTCTACAGCTTTCCTGCTAACAGCATGCAAGTATCTAGTTTAAAACCACCTCTGTCATGGCCGTGCAACCCAAACGTGGAGTACAAATACAGTGCTAGTGTACCCAGATAACAGAAATTACCCACTAAACCTTCAAAACCTGGTTACAGGTTGGGGCATTGGGGCTCCTGTCCATACACACAATGACTGTGGGCTGTCTTCCTGCTCCCGCCAAAAGTGGGAGCTCCACGCCAGATGAACTAAGTCTTTCCTTCTTAGCATTGCTGTGTATTTTTAAGAAGGAAAGCCAGCATGATGGAGCTTGCCAAAGTCACAGACTTGCACAGCGCTTGTAGACTGGCAGGACACGACACTGGTATGTCCCATGCTTTACTCCTGTCACAAGCCTGGGCCCAGCTCAGAGAGCTTGTCCCATCTCAGCTGCTCGTGATGGTGAGACACAACCTGCTTGTGTGGATGCTCAGGGAATCCAGCCCAAAGGTGGGCTCGGGCTGCCGCGTTCCTGAGCGTCTCCAGCACCTTTCTCTCTGCTCTTCCACTTCAGTGAGTCTAGCCTTGGAGCATACATCGTTTCTAAAAGTCATAAAATGCTTGTTCATGGATGTGGAGGTGGCACCTGGCTTGTGATAAGGATACCTACTTTCTGTCTTTCTACCAAAGAACCTCTTAAACTGCTGCAGAGGGTGTAGTGTGAGGACTTCAGTTTGCTTACAAAAAAGAGAGAGTTGGGGCTGGTGGTGTAGAAGTTACTATTTCTGCTCCAGGACAGGAAACCAAGCTTTTCTCTGTAGTCCGATTCCATCCACTTGGCCTTGCTGCTGTCCTCATCTTATTGCAGGCTCATCCGAATAACCTCAATTCTTGTCCTTGTTAGATATTTCCTCGTAGTTGCTGTCACCTGTTACAACTTGGGGCACAGCCACAGCAGAAACCTCAGTGGAGACAGAACTCAGACAGCTGCTGGCATGTTAAATACAGGCTCGTCCAGCCGTGCTCCAAGACCATCAGCCAGCGCTTCTGCCACAGCTCCCACCAACAGATCTACACAGCAGCACTGTTTTGCGGCATCAGCATATGTCTACATGGTTTCTGTGGGGGCTTGAGTCACCTCCTCTTTTTCCCCGTCCCTTCCCTTCCCTTCCCTTCCTTTCCCTTCCCTTCCCTTCCCTTCCTTTCCCTTCCCTTCCCTTCCCTTCCTTTCCCTTCCCTTCCCTTCCCTTCCTTTCCCTTCCCTTCCCTTCCCTTCTTCCCTTCCTCTTTTATGCATATTCTCCCTTCATTTGTTCATACTTCTTTACTTGTTTCAGGCATGCCAGTGCAAGAATGATCTACATAGAAGACTTTTCAGACTGCGAGCTCCCCAAATGTGGCAGTTGTTAGCGACAGGAAGAAATCTTTTACAATGAGGTTGGTGAAACACTGGCACAGGTTGCCAGAGAGGTGGTAGATGCCCCATTCCTGGAGACATTCAAGGACAGGCTGGATAGGGAGCAACCTGATCTCATTGAAGATGTCCCTGCTCATTGCAGGGGGCTGGACTAGATGAGCTTTGAAGGTCCCTTCCAACCCAAACTATTCTATGATTCCGTGATATGTCCTCTTAAAACTCCATTCTTAAATCCATACACCCTAAGAAATTCAAACCAAATGCAGGAAAGTTTTACTGTAACATGCACGTTTCAATGAGACCCATCTGGGAGTTCTCTAGCAAAAGTGTATGGGTTATTAAAACCCTCAGCTCAGTTTTCTGCATTTTAGCTGTAGATCTTACACTATTACAACATCTTTTCTCAATTCCAACACATTTTTTCTATGTTTAGGATGATAGCTCACACTGGATTGTGCTTGTCTGGTGAGTTGGAGGAGAGAATGAAAGAGCAGTGAGAGTAATTTTTGTGTTTTCAGATTACTTAGAGCGCTTCTCTTGAATAATCTGGGCTCATAGATGCTTCTGATAGAAGACTTCATGCTCTGTCTCACTAAATTTAACAGGGGAAAAAAAGGGAACTTCACAATGCAATTACCATATGTCATTAATGAATTAAAGTAGCAATACACTTTGCATCACTAGCGTCTTTTTATCTGAGGGACAGGGTCCATATTATACAGCCTCCTTTTTAAAACTTGCCCATCCCTACACAGGAAATAATTAACCACTTTGTGCTTCTGTGGATTGCAATAAATATTGCTCACAAAGAAACTTTAAAACTGAACCTAATTCAGCTCCCATGTAAATACATGTAACTGCTTCCAAAGTACCAGGGGATGGACTTACCTACAAGTAAAGCCTGTCCCTATAGGGCTGAATTTGGCCTGAGATTTCTGCATCTCTCAGCTCATTAGTTGAGGTTGTGCAGAGCCTTTCGGAGATCACCCCAGTGAAGTGTGAGCAGCAGCAATCAACTCCATGCTCCACTTTTACACAGCCACATAAAGCAGCAGGGGAAGCAAAGATGACGGGTCACGCTTGCTGTCACTTCAGTGAAAAGATTAGTATTAATGGATTAGGAATCCAGTTAGTCACTCCTCTTCTATTAGCAAAAGCTGGTGTGTCAAAGGTTGCTCTCTCTCCAGAGAACAGTGGGGCGCAGATGGCTGAAAATCCTGACGTGCTTCGATGCAAAATAAAATTTTGGCCCCACTGTTTTGTTTCTGATTTTGGAGCTCCTGAGGAAAGCAACCCTGTCACTGTCTGGCTGGGCTCCTTAGCACAGCCACTTCCATCTGCAGCCATCCTCCCACTCCGAGCAGACAGATTTCTAACCCAGATTGGGAGCTGTGTGCCAGACAGTGTTATGGGGCTGTCAACAAATTGACTGCAAATCACTTTTGTATTTATTTAAATAAAGTTTCTTCTCTTGTCTTTCACTCATATCCAGTGACGCTCAAGGTCAGCAGTTAGAGGCTTTGTAAAAAGAAAAAAAATAGTGTTTCTTTTCCACTTATATGTATGTTTGTAGGAATTTGTTGGGTTTTATCAGACGCAGTTTAATGCTCGACTTATTTCAATATTGTATCCCTTTTATAACAGTGTTATGTCTTTTCTGAGAATTTACTTGTACCTTTAAGGCATTCAGAAGCCTTTGCATTTTAAAAGCCATTAGATAAATTGTTAAATTATTATTTGTTAGACCAATAATGACCAGAAAATATGCAGAATTCTGAGATATTCATCTGGCCTCAGCTGGGCTTTGCAGCAATTGCAGAGGGATTTGTCAGAGTAGATAAGTGCTTCAGTCCATCACACACAGTGCCTCTGGCATTTTGGTACTCCAGAGGATGATGGACATTTCATCCCCATTGTAGATCAAGTCCCATTCCACAAAACGCCCAGTTTATTGTAGATTTTTCTTCAGGTCAATTATATATGAGTGGTGGTGAGAGGGAAAAAACTTGCTTTCCCCTTCTCTCTTTTTTTCATCTTACATATATTGTCTGGACATTACAGAAGTCTTCACAGAGTGTCCACCTAGATTTGTCAGCGTCTGCCAAAGCACTTCAAATAATGGCTTGTGCAACATTACCGATCTATCAGGGTATAGGAAGTAATATAGATAAACCTAGATGACTCCCTTTTAATCTCCCTGGTCCTTCTCTGCAGAGAAGGAAATTTGCAGAGATATTCTCCAGGAGTTCAGGAGGGAGTTGTTAAGCACATCACAGTAGCACTTCATAGGACAAAAACATCCCAAACTTGCCATGGAAGACCACTATGTATCTACTGTTACTCTAACCTCAGATTCAGGTATGAAATAGCGTCTCTAGCACTGTCCTCTTGATGGCTTCCAGCTGATACAAGACTCACCCAGGAGATCAGTTTTCAGATTCTCTGACTGATCTTTATTACATACAACTTTTCGCTTGCTGAAGAATTTAGATTTATGTATAATTCAGTCCTCATTTGAGAGCAAAGATGAATGAGTTGTACAGACTGAATAGGGAAAGGTAGGCATACCTAAATATTTTTTAAAATATCTGTAGGGTAGAAATTTGGTTTAATTCACATCAAAAAAAAAGCTTTTCTGAAAAGAATAGAGAGGACCCAGCATCTCCATTGGCTTTTTATGTAGCTGGTTGTAAATAGTTGCTTCTTGAAAGTATGTTTTGCCAATTATAGTGATGATATTTTTTGCTAGGGGTTTTCAGTGGCAGAAAGGCTGGATTTGAAATAGTAAATTCAAATTAACACATCCCCTCAGCTTCATCACCATCAAGTTTTTTTCTGGGACTACTCAATATGACCCCAGTAACCTCTAATTCGTGGTGCTTACAGCCTCAGAAATACCAGCATAGTTAAGAAACACATTTCTATTAAGGAAAAAGGGAACCCCTAAACAATGCTTCAGTAGAATGTTAGCTTGGTTCCTCACCCACTTGTACAAATTATCTTCAGGCCTTTACCACATCCCATCCCCACCTGCTGAGCCCTACCCTGCTCACGGTACATGTCAGCCAAGCTCCAGGAGCCTGAAGTGCCCTCACAACAGCTTCTCTCCTGTCCCATCTCCATAGCTGCTCTTTGTGCATGTAGCCCAGGGTCATCTTGCCCTCACCAAGGAGCAGACCAGAGGAGACTCCGGCTTCCCCATGTTAGACCACAGCCATCTCCTCCTGCAGTAACACCCATCTTACTCCCAACTCTTCCAACACGCAACATTTGCCCCCGTGCCCTTTGCTACCTCCTCCCCTCTAGCATCTCAGTGCTCACATCCCCACCTGAGGGACCGACCCCTCAGCTCGCACAGAGCCCTGGGGCAGCTGTTGCACATCTGCCTGGGCAGCTGGTCAGCCAAGAGGTACAACTGGCCGGTCAGTGGGGCAGAGCTGCAGGCTGCCCCTTCCCCAGGACCCAGCAGCCAAGCTGTTACTGCCCTTGCTATCTTTTAACAGCTCTCTCAGTGTTCAGCTCCATTACCCAGGGTGTAAAAGAGGAAGACCCCAGGGAATCTTGGCAGAAAGTGGCCAGGAGAATCTCTATGGGGATGATACTTGTGCTACAGGCTTGTCCCAGACCCCAGGGGATGGGGAAAAAATCGAGTCCTCCATCCCAAGTTACAGGTATGTTGCTGGACTTCTTTCTGCTCTTCACCCAAAGATGGAAGGAGAGAGTTCATGAACCTCTAGGCTTTCAGGCTTGCATTAAAAAAAAATGAACATTACAGTTATGTACCTCACAGCAGGACTTTTAAAGGAGAATCAATTGTTTTTGACACAGAATGGGTCAAACTGTTTCAGTTTAACTAGAAACCAGCACTGTTAAAAATGATGGTAAAGGAGCTGGCAGAGCGAAGCCAAACTTCCAATTGAAAGGAGCAGACTCATTTCACCACCTCAGATGACTCTAGCAACATGAATAAAGCTCTAGTAAATATCCACAATTTATCAGAATACCTTCCTAATCTTTGGAGGTTTAACTCCTTAGTGGATGACTGATGTTTTTGCTATAACTCAAATTATGAAAGGACAGAGGAATTTCAAGAAAAGCATGTGGTAAAGAGCGTTTGTGTGTTGCAGAACAGTGTAAGGTTGACTTTTTATTTGGCCTGGACGGAAGGCAATGTCAGAGGTCACTGTTCTTGAGAGCAGTTGCAACACCTTTATTCTCGTTCCGTTTTCCTCAGTCTCTGAGGAAGAACAGAAAGCATTGAAAACGGAATGTCTCATTTGTCCTGAGCTTTGTTCAACTGTATCATAACGAAAAGTTTGGGAATTACTTAGGTCTGACCAGTCTGTTTCCCGTACCTGATATTAATACTGACATTGGCTTTTGTGGAACCAGAGCAGGCTGCAGTTAGTCTCCCTCTAAAACGCAACAAACTTAATGCCATTAAAAAGAGAGCTATTATGTTAATTAAAATGGGACCCATTTTCTAAATCCATGTACTCTATAAAGGTCTATGACCATGGAGCAGAAAGGATCCACACAATCTGGGCTACCTGAAGCTTCCTAAGCCCCTGTCATCAGTACCTGGAGACCTAAGGATGTCTCTTTCCTGATGGTCATGACCAAAGACAATCAATGTCAGGAAAATAAATCTTCACAATGTCTGGAAACATGTAAATAGCCCCAGCAAGGTAGTTAAAAATGAAAAACAACAAACAAAATAAGTTAGGATGAAAGATAATATTTAATACCATTTTCTATTTTACTGGTTTAGTTAAATCGGGCTGTAAATTGGACAAATTCTATATTGATCAGCCAGCATATCCTTCTTATCATCGCTAAAATTGATATAATTATATATTCTTGTAATTATAATTCAGTATTTGTTAGCTTGTTAAGCTGCCTTTGGACAACGCAGACAAGAAATAAA
The DNA here is from genome assembly GCA_013399365.1 of Pampusana beccarii. Taxonomy (NCBI): domain Eukaryota; kingdom Metazoa; phylum Chordata; class Aves; order Columbiformes; family Columbidae; genus Pampusana; species Pampusana beccarii. The sequence goes on along the minus strand of VWYH01006859.1, from coordinate 681,314 downwards.
TAATGTATATTTCAAGCCTAATTTAATTTTCAGTGATTAAAAAGTAATTAACACCAGTTCAGGCAATCTGCACAATCATGTTTCTTGCCATCACTTTGGTTTTCTTGGAACTGAGAAAACTAACAGCTTTTTAAATTAAACAAAACAAATGTTGTTTTGGTCTTTCCAGACTGTTCACGGTAAATCCCACTATCCTCATGCCTGTAAGCAGTTGCAGCAGTTTCAGTGAAATCCCTCGCTTAATGTTTAAGTGGAAGTGAAACACAGACCTTGAGCTGCAAGGGTAGGTAGGAAGGAGGCTGTTTGGAGCTGGCTGCTGGGTTTGGCACTGCTGGTGATGCCCCCAGCCCTGCTGCTGGGCTCCTCCTGGGCAGAGCCCACCAGCTGTGACACCCAGACATACAAGCTCCAAGCGGAGATTTTCACCCTTCTTACAAGCAGAGCATTTGGATTCTGGTTTATCCTTTTTGGCTGCTTTCTTGTCTGGCTCCAGCGTTTCCTACTTTCAAAGACGTGGGCTATGCCAGCCAGCTTGCTCTGATGCATATCTCCTTCCTTCCTTCCTTCCTTCCTTCCTTCCTTCCTTCCTTCCTTCCTTCCTTCCTTCCTTCCTTCCTCCCTTCCTCCCTTCCTCCCTTCCTCCCTTCCTCCCTCCCTTCCTTCCTTCCTTCCTTCCTCCCTTCTTTCCCTCACTCTCTCCCTCCCTCCCTCCCTCCCCATTTTTCTGTTTAGGCAATGTGTGATTGCAAGCAAGCTTCTGCTTACAGTGCTCAGGTTAAGTCACTCCGACACCCCACACATAACTCAAATTAACTGCAAAAGCTAAATTCTGACTTAAAGTTTGCCTTTGATCCCAGAAGGCTTAACGTGCTTCTCACATGTACATGAGGGGAGTTTTGTGGCTGCCTCCTGCCCTGGAATCCCCAGGCCAGCCAGCAGTGGCCTGCAGAGCCCTTTCACACCAGGGAGGGACAACATAGACCACAAGAGCAGGACTGGGCGATTGCTACCACAGCCTCTTGAGAGAGTCTTCTTCTTCATTTTGTGTCATACAGGTCTATTTATTTTTTGAAGCACAGAGCTGGTGCATTTTAAGCAGCTGATGTGTTTTCTAAAAGAGTCAGCACTGTTCGTCGCTGTAATAATGTGGATACTTGTTGAAGTGTTGTATCAGTGCTCAAGTATGTTATTGCAGCTTATCTTTTCAGAACATTTAGAAGCATTAATATTTATCTGTTACTGTTTCTATATTACAATATATGTAATACATGGGTTTTGTCAGGTTTTTTAAGTTTATCAGTTGTTCTGTAGAGGTCTATAAAGAAATAAAGACTATAGTAACATAAAGAGATCATTAAACAGAGAGTAGTAAGCATTCATTCACCAGTTCCTGAAGTGACAGTAATTGCTTTACAAGCAAATATCTTTGGTAATAAATCTTTCCATTAATGTGCTCTAGGAAACAGACAAGGAAAGGGAGCAGCAGACTTGATTCCTGTCACAGTTGTTTTTGTCACTGCCCTGGTAAATCGTCTCTAGTGAGTTGTTTCACAGATCTCTTCTGACTGAACCTTTGTCAGTGTAGAATAAGAATTCCCAAATGCCACTATTTTACTTACAACACTGCTAGTAAAACTGTTTACAGAGAAAAGTCCTCAGATGCAGCTGATTCATTAAGCAGTAAGTATGGTTTTCACAGCTGTTAGGTATGGGCTTTTTGTCCTCTGGCTATTAAGCCAGATGATGAAAGGACTTCATCAATGTGTGACTCTTGAGAAGTTTTTTGCGTTTTAGTTTGATGGTATTCCTTGGCCTAATACATAACATAGAAACGGGTCTGTTTGGAAATGCCAAGCGAATATATTGTAGAAATCTGACTACCAAAACACAAAAGTAAATGCCCATTTAATACCAGGTACGCAGAAAGTAGTCAATTTTCCGGTCTTTCTTTATAATTAGGCTTTGAGGACTTTGTTGCCCTCAGGCAGTGCCTGGTCTTTAGCAGTTGCACTTGCACATTTCTTACTCTTTCCATATCCTGTGCTTTCTGTTTTCTTTACATGGCCCATTGCTTAGCAATTGATTTTACTTCACACAGAGTATTCTCCATAAATAAAAGGTTGGGAATAGCACTTTAACTTAAACAGTCAGATATTGTAATTCTCTGTTTATTCACTCGATCAATAGCTTATAGTTGGTAAAAAAAAATACATTGGCTTTGAGACCACAGGATACACTCCCAAACCAAATCCTTTCCCATCAGTTGCAAAAAGACCCTACAGCAAAGTGTTTCTTTCTTTCTGAATTACCTCTACCTTGAAACATGACCTGGAAGGCCCAAAATTATTTGGCCTGGATGCGTGTTTCTACATTCATTTATATTGATAAGAGAGAAGTAACTGTTTCAAGAGTCAGTCTCTTACTTATGCAAAAATAAGGCAGTGGACAATACTGGCATAGCATACACTGAGGTGTTGGCAGAGAGAAGCTGCTTCAGTCTGCAGCAAGATTGCTTTTTAACTTAATTGCTCCATCGTTGTCAGTGCAGGATCATGCATATGCATAGCAATTTCTGCAGTCATTTTGTGTTGGTTATTATTACTAAAACCTTTTGTCACTTCAATGAATAACTTTCACTTCATCACAAGCATATTTTAATGAGTTTGAAATGCAAAGTGTATCTTTAGAAATCAGAAGTTACTGTTGCTGAGAGTTAGTGGATGAAGGAGGGAGGCTATTAATGTCAAAATTCGAGTGATCTGTGCTTTAAATCCTCAGTGTGATCACTCGTTAGTACTGAAAATACCTTACTCAGTTCTGAAGCAGTATTGTCCAATGTTAAGTAGAATCTCAGGAGATGGTAATTAAGAGAATGTGACTGAGAAACTGGGATACCAGATAATAAGAGAAACATTATAATAGCTTATAAGTGTACGATTTAGGGGAGGAAATTTTGTCTGATACTCTTAACTGGCAAAAAGAAATCTGAAGCCTTGATTCTGCAAAAGCCATGTAACCCTTAAGTAAAAAAGAGAAATATAGAATATGCCTGGATGTAGAAATACGAAATGTATTTATTAAGGTTTGAAATAAGTCTTGGTTTAGATTCTCTATGCCTGTAAATATTTTCAGTATGTCTCTTCAGTGACCTAAGTTCTGACAAAAGAAGTGGATTGAGAGATGATTTAACAAGAGGCTACGATTTTCACATTAAGTTGACATTTCACATTAAATTCTGTATTTCATATAAGTTTTTATATATATGATAATTGATTCTATGTATATTTTCATGGGGTGCCCTGCACTGTAAAAAAATTCCAGCAGCTAGGTATGTCTTATAGGTAACATGTTTTCATTGACTAAAGTGAATATGATTCATGAAACAAATTAATTATGCAACATGTTAAGGTTCTATGTTTGCCTACCACTAAAAGGGAGTTCCTTCCACTGAATCAGGTATTCTGTGTTTACATCTAGGAACACACAAGGCTGGGCTGCCATACTTGTAAACTCAGTTTGGTACCAGAATTCACAATGATTTTTTACGAATTGCCGATAACCAACAGAAGATACCTTTCAGGTAAAGTTATACTGAAAAGAAAGCTGGGGAACGCCAGGACTTGCACAGGTTTCTATAAACTGCAAGTGAATAGGACCAAATTTTAAAAATTTTTTCATCATACACAGTGTGGATTAGGATTGGTGGTTCCTCCTCCCTCTTGTTGTCTCCACGGGTCTCTAGGAATTTAGAAAAATACAGAAACTTATGTTGTCAGTGAAAACAGTGAACTTAACAGAAAGTTTGTGAGGAGCAAACCACAGAAGTGTGACCCTTCCTGTCCACTTTCTGTGTAAAGATACATTTTAAATGAATGGATTTTGAACTTGTGCATAGGCTGAGTAAGGTCAAGATAAACAGCTATGGAACTGGCAAAGTGAAATAAAATAAATATATTCTGTGGTTAAGTAATTGCCCTGAGTGCTAAGGAGGAGTGCCATGTGAGACCACAGCTGGAAATGCCAGAAGTGCTGGAAATATGGGATTCCATATTTTTTGTTCTTGCTGAGGTAAATAAAGGAAATGGGGTTTATTTTGTTTTTATTGTACACATTTTTGCAGCACAATGTCAGTACGGCCACATTTCTAAACCTCACCTTAGAGTGCTGACCATTCCTTCGCAATGGTCTGAATCAATCCAGTGGGTCAGGAACAGACTTCTGGTTTTCACTGGTGTGGGGGTTTTTTTGTCATTTTATTGTTGGTGGTGGTGGGCTTTGGTTGGTTGGTTGTTTTTTTCTGTAAGATGCACTGTGGGGATTCCTGCTGAATTATTATTTCCAGCTGTGTTAATAAATTTTCTGAAAAGATGCCAAGAAATTGTTTGGATGTTGTCTTTTAACTGGCTAAAATCAATTTTGAATTTGAAAAGGAAGTGTCTAGTATCGATTTCAGACATATAGTTTGCAAAAAACTAACAAATGTACTGTCGGGAACAAATCTTTACGAGGAGTGGAGGAGGAGCAGCCCCAAAACATTTCTGTGATTGAGTTATTCTTCAGGGTTTCTTCCTTAAAAAGGGCATGAAATGAAAATGCTTCCCTTCTTTTTTTTAAAAAAAGAGGAGATTTGATGCCATGCTTGGTTTTAACTTCTCCTTGTCCCCACACAGTGAAGCCACATAGTCTGAATTAAAGAAACAAAGTAAGAAGCAGTAACCATATTTTTTAAATGTTGCTGAGGAATTTGTCCATTCATGAGAATAGCTAATGTGAAGAAAGAGCTTTGCATAACGAAAAGGCTAAACCCCAAACCAATTCCTTATTCATTTAAAAAATAAACTTGCATAAGCATCTATTTACTATAGGTGGTAATATCAGCTCCAGAGAACCATGATTTTAAATATGAATTACTGTGGTTTGGTTTTGTTTCAGGCAACATTTATCAAAACAGACTTTTTTTAGAGTAATTATTTAGCCCAAAGGTATTTAATTCTCCACCCAGTGAACCTCTACAGCCTTCATTTTCAGACGCCAATCATAGACCTAAATTATAGATCTAGTTTAGCAGGTCTGATCATTCTGAGAACTGTTAAAATTTGTTCCAAAGGGAATATGGCTGTACTTGCAATTACCTTGTTTGGGTGAGGATGGCAACATGTCTCACCAAGTGAAAATAGTTCCATAAATGCAGTGGAGGGATTCACACATTGGCAGGTAATGGCCTAATATTACCCAAATGCAATCAGTGGTAGCAAGACCAATATTTATCTCACCAATATTTATCTGAACATTTGCCTGGGTCCTAAGAGAAAATGGCAATGGGTAAACTCCATTAATTCCATGAGGAGATATATCTCCTTGTAAGGAAAAATGCTTCAGTGTTTCATTTAACCTCAAGAGTATTGCATCAGAAAAACAAAGACTAGCGCGTATGAGTTAAAGATTCATATCTTCAAAACTCCTGCAGTACTTGTGCACAACACAAATGGTAGTGTTTGTGTGCCAACCTTCTAGCAGTGAAGTTCCCTCAGGAATTAAGTGTATGTTTTGTGTACAGTACGTTGCTACCTAGGGTATGTAGCTAAGCTGCACTGAGATCTTTATTTTAAGCAAATATCTACCGAGTTCATTGGTAAGACTAGGTGCATTTGGTATTCCATGAATCTGATTCAATGTACAAGGCATTTCGCCCATAAAACAGGGGTTCAAAAACTTGCGTAAGTTCAAGTCCATCTTCTGTTAATGAGTTTTTGAACTCACCTCTATTATGGATGCTTAAATTAGCTACATAATACTATAGGATGAGGCAGCTTTGATCTTTTCTATTGCCAAATGGAACAGTTTTCTGAAATAATTAGAGAAAGACAGTAACTTCATGACTAGACTACTTGTCTAGACTGGGGGAGGGAAAGAAGACTCAGATTCTTCCTTCTACTCTTGTGAATACGTAACATTACATATCCTACCAATAAATGGTTTTCCCCAAACCTAAGTGAACGCTGAAACCTCAAGGCCAAGGGGATACTCAGTGTAAATACACGATGCAAGGTGCAATACTTTCAACACGAGGAATCAAGAGAATCCCGTCCCATGCTGAGGCCAAAGCCTGTAGCTCCTGTATTTTGACATCTCTTCCCTGTGAACTGAACTGCTTCCAGGGAAGTTCTTGGTATGTGACTTGCTCTTAGTCACATGAAAATTTTAATACGCATTTAAGGCCAGAAGTATCTTGTTCCATAATCTGACAGTTACAGCATCTAGATAAGAAAACATAGGTTTTCAAAGGTAGAAATTGAATTTGAAACTTCCATGTACTGGTCCAAGCAATGGTAAATTAAGAATTGGAGGTCTTCTGATGGCAGCTACTGCGACAACGTGTGTGAAGAAGCACTGACACGGGTGCCAAGTTTCAGGACCGAGTTCACGTCTGTGTGCACAGACAGGATGGAAGTGCTTGCCTGCAGTGCAGAGCCAGGCGTGTAACACCCAGCGTCTCCAAGGCATCTTGCTGGCAGCTAGTCAGACAACCAACCACCAGAACCTGCGTTTGAGCCCCTTGCAGAGCTCGGGTGGAAAGCATTCCTTGCTAGTAACAGCTCAGTTGCCTCTCTCCTTTAGCTGTTGTGGGGTTTCATGCAGGGATCAGGGCTCTGAAGTTAACTAGAATGCCAGTCACTTAAGAGCTGGGCGTTGCAACAAGCTCATTCTTTTGTGAAGCTGGTCCCTGGCGTGTAGGATCTGGGTCCTCCCCTCATACTGCTGTTCAGTCATATGTGTGCAGCACTGCTCAGAATAAGTGGGTTTCCTTGGCCAGAGTCATGGACTAACAGAGAGAGGGCAGGACAGCTGGATGAACTTCCACTGAGGATTTAGAAATGTTAAACTGAAAAAACGAGAAATTATGGCTATATCTGAAAAAGCTGGGGCGGGAGGGGTCAAGGGGAAAAGGGAGAAAAAACAATCCTGAAGGGCTGTGTTGTACAGCCTGGATTGAAGGGAAGAAGAGGAACAATCAAGACATAAAAAGGTCTTTAATTTTGTTTTTGTTTGTATCATTACTTATTAGAAATCTTTTTAATAAGAGGAGGGTACAGGGACAAACTTTTTAGCAGGGCCTGCTGCAGTAGGACACGGGGTAATGGTTTTAAACTGAAAGAGGGGAGATTTAGACTAGATCTAAGGAAGAAATTTTTTACAATGAGGGTGGTGAAACACTGGCACAGGTTTCCCAGAGAGGGGGTAGATGCCCCATCCTTGGAGACATTCAAGTCCAGGCTGGACGGGGCTCTGAGCAACCTGATCTAGTTGGAGATGTCCCTGCTCATTGCAGGGGGGTTGGACGAGATCAGCTTTGAGGGTCCCTTCCAACCCAAACTGTTATACAATTCTTGAAGTAAGAGGGAAGTCAGGAAGATAGAAAGTGAAAATCGCCTTGAAAAGGAAACAGTAAGAAGGTTAAGGCAATAAGAGGAACCCAGAAAGGAAATAGAAGGTGAAACTCAAGGGCAAAAGGGCCTTTGGCTCTGGATCGGTTGCAGAGGTGTCTGACTTGCCAGGGGACAGCTTTTTCACTTCAGCCAGCTAGTGACAGCCACCTTTCTTGTCAAATCATCTGGCACAGTTATCTGCTGATGATAGTGGTGGTAGCAGTGCAGTGGGGGCGGGCGGGGAGGTGGTACTTTTTGTCTACCTTTGCAGGTTCCTTAAAAAGTGACAAAGTTACCTAGGGTATCAAATAACCCAAACGGCAGGTGCATTTGGTGCGGTCTACGGAAGTTCAAATTACGTTTTTCTAGGCATTGCTGCTAAGACTATTTGCAGATGCAGTGAGGAAAGACTGGATATATTTAATGAGAAAAATGCAAAGAAACCAGATGCGTTTCACTGAAACTAGATAAAACGTTTTCTTCAGGGAGTCTTCATGCCCTTTTACTTGTGTTATTTGAGAGGCCATTGCTGGCTTTCTTTAGTTGCTGGCACAGATGCCTCCTTTTACATGTGCATCTCCAGTGACATGTTGCCACGCAAGCAGAACCTCCTGGGGTCTATGTCATGGAGCTGGCTCAGCTTACAAACAAATCCTGTTCCCTGCTCACTAACCCTGCAGAGTCAGACTGAGATCCTGAAGACATTCTGCAAGTTTCTTGACTCGTGCCCAGAAACACGGATTCTGTAGGCTAGATGTGCCCTTCAGCAATCCTGTACAACTGCGCTTTTCCGTAATTCTGCCCTCTTTTCTAGTCACACCATCGCTGCAAGATTTTTCAGGTGTCAGAGCAGTCAGAATTTGGTCTTGCAGTTACAACTCAGTTAACAGCATTTCATCCACTTTGCATTAATATTTCATTGCTCTGCTGCTAGTCTCTTATCTAACCATCTAAACTGACTTTGACAAAAATGCAGATTTGAAAGTATAAACCTTGGTAAGGCAACCCAGTTATTCAACACATGCCAAACTGTCTGCAGTATCCGATGTTATCAGAGCTTTTCCACGAGTTCAGTCTTACATAGGTATTTCTGTGAGCTGGATATTAATGGCAGCTTTCTGCATCTGTCAGATGCTAGTTCAGAAACAAAAAAGAGGTTGTAGTTCCTGTCTTAAAGGCTGTGGGATGCTGGCACACTTTCAGCTAGCTGTCTGCCCTACTATGAAGCGCTGCTGTAAAAGGAAGGTGGGAGGAGGGTCCTGATTCACTGCAGGCAGAGTTCTGCCTCAGCTGAGAATGCAAATGCATGTGGAATTGTCTTTGGAACTACTCAACCCATGGATGCACACGTCTCTTCTTAGTACCCTCTCCACCACACTGGAGCAAAAGACAGTGCAACAGAGGTCCAAGTTAATCCCTACATGACCAGGAGGTCATAAAAGGTCAGTATTGCTATTAATAAAGACAGTGAACCCCTGTTCAGATAAAATCAGTAACGAATGATAGCACACCTAGGATGCTATTCATCTGTAGGTCTCACAGCACTTCACAGGAGTAATAAAGCCTTTTTGCAGACATATTTCACGTGGATATTTGCTAAAGCAACTTCCCTCCTCATGGCGTCTGTTTAAGATTTACATGCGAAGTGCAGGCAGAAGGGGAGGCGGCTGTCAGTCGTTGCTTACCAATCCTGTGCTGACTGCCCTTGCACTTTGCAGTGGGTGGTTTGAGCTGCAGAAGCGTAGCTTACCCGTAATTACCACAATTTCCTGTTACACTCATTTGAAAAGACAGTGTTCCTGAGGAAGTTATGAAGACAGCAAGTAAGTTGCTACCTTAATTTCTGTGTGTTTGATTAAGAGTGCTGTCTTAATTATGCTGGTTAGAGCTTATTTGCCGTGCTTCTCCAACAGTGCTGTCTTTTAGAGAGATGAGAAGGCTTGTGCTTCCAGGTAGCATATGGGCAAACTTGGATATCTGCAGCCCTCGCAGCACGGTGCTCAGGAACAGCTGCAGAAGATTCAAGGCAACTCTTTATTTTACTGGTGCTGGAACTGTGAGGGAAGTAGCTTAAATATTCAGTTGCAAGATGCTGCTGCAGCTGGGATGTCAGATAAGCAAACATAACTATTAGTAAATATACTGTATGGCTGTAAACGTTCCTTGAAGGCAGGATCTGAAAAAGCAATTTCACATGTTCAAACCAGCACCTTTTTTTTAAAGTACTGAATTATTTATGCCTTCAGATGGACTCCCGACAGTTGCGAAGTGTGTGCTGGAAAAGCCCCTTGCTGCTCATAAACCAGGGTTTTCAATAGGAAGGATATCTGCACCTTTTTGCTAACGGTCACGGCTTCCTGCCTTTGTTAGCGGAAACGTGGTGGAGGGAAGCAGCAAGTTTGCTGTCTGCCTGATGCACAGATAACCTGCTCAGGGTGCACAGTGTCACTGCACGGCTTGCAGCACGGTTAGGGCTGGTTTGGCCTTGCCTGCACTGCCACAGCAGCAATTGCCTTGCAAGTTACAGCTCCAATGCGTGCAGAGGGTTGAATATAGCTCTCGAATAAAGGGATCATCCATAGACAATATTAGGTTCTGGACTTTTTTCTGCGCACAAGACGTGTGCGAGGAAATGTTGTGGGAAAAGCTGGGTTGCTAGGCAGTTGTTTTGCTGGTAATGCGGGAGCTGAGCCAACGCAGAGCAACCCATAGAGGCTGTTCTTTTCAGGCCACGGAACAGCAGAGAGCCGCAGCTTGTTCTTTGCACTCTGAGTTTTCCTCTGTCTGTGCATGTCTGGAAACCATTGATGCCACTCTTTAAAACTGATGAGCCACCTGTGACACTCTGCTCTCCATTCGCCCAAAAAGTTTTCATTTCTTTAACATGTCTTTGATCAGTTTTTAAGTTCCAGCTTACCCAAGCAAAACTTCTGTTGTTGCTTGTAGAAAAAGTGAGATTCATAAAAGGAAAGAAAGCTGCTAACTTGGAAAGTGGCAAATGCAAAAAAAATAAGAGAAAAAATGTTTATGGTTTAATGGGTGAAATGAATAATAGAGAAAATAAATAATTTAGCTGTACGTTCATCAGTGACACTACAGGCTTCTTTACACCATCACTTTAAAGATTCTTTCTGCTTAAGATTGTGCAAAATTGAATATTCCCCTATACATTTCCACTAAAACATCATTAACTGTATGTGAAGTGACATTTGAAGGCCCAAAAAGATCCCTGTAGTTTACATGAAGAACCACAAGATCCAGTGAGTTATGACGGCAGCCTCAGTAGTAGGCACTAATTTCCATTTCTGAGACAGAGAGAAAAGCGCAGCCCTTGGGCATTACCCTGCATTTCAGTGAGCCCTGCGAGGCAACCTTAGGTACTTCAGCTGCAGAACTGGAAATCCAACACCAGACAGCAGGAAGCCAGAGAGCTGCTCTCCGGGAGAGTCACAGATCCTGTACCGACACTCCGGCTGTGATTTAAAGAAGAGAGAGGATATGTTTCAATGCCGCTATTCAGCTTGTCTCTGTTGCCTCCCGTGAGACCGCAGAAGGCTTTGTGTTGGAGAAACCACCACTGGGCTTGGCGCTGGTGGGCATCACCACTGACGGTGCCAGCAGGGTCTCACGGCCGGACAAGTGTGGAGAACAGGATCTTGCATTCTGAGTCACCCTCCTGCTGTCCGGTGCCAAGTTTTACTTTAAAGGATTATTGTAGCTTAGTGTTGGTGGTGCCAACCCAAATCTGTGTCAGTGCCCAGCCTGGCAATGGTGCGGATGGTTCGCCATGAATGCTCAGGAGGAGGAGGAGTTTCATGCCAAGGGGAGCTCTCATTCCTGCTGCCTATAACGCACAAGCTCTTTGGTGGCCTGAGGAACCAGAAGCTGTGTCACCTATCACTGTTACTATACGCACCTTCCTTCATTTGCTTTGATGTATCTAAGTTAATATTTCCCAAGTTGTGGCTAAGAACATTGTGGCATCTTTTCAGCTCATGTTTGTCAGTTTCAACGTTAGCTAGCATATTAGGTGAATGTAAAATCTCATTTTATTCACACACCAATTCCATTTCTTTCTTACTGCACTTCATAAATAAGTCAATGTTCAGAATTGTATTACGGAAGCCCTACCAAATAATTAATAATGCATTTGGTTTGTCATATGATTCTGTGCTTGTCTCTCTGCCCAGTGCTCCTCTAATTCATAAAATGGTTTTCTGTATCATAGGGTATGTAAGCTAAGATCAGATACTTCGTTGCACCTCTTGTAAAACTCATGCCTATTCCAAACTAGATGTTTCTGCAGTCTTCATACAGAGCAATATTATACAGAGCAAAAATATTTATTTAATTATTTATTTTGAAATGTCTCTCTATCAAGTTTTAGATGTGAGTTTTTAATTCATGTTTTTGTTATGAGTTAGCGAAGTTCGGAGTTCACAAGCAGAGTGTTCTCCTAAACACCTGTGATTTGTCACATACAGATTCTGTTTTTAAAGACCTTCAGAAGGTGTTAGAGAGAGAGTTAGAGACTTGTTTTTATGCGAATGTCATGTACTTCACATACGTGAAGTCCATTCATATTACCTGTATACTTCTGGAGATCAAATGGTTCTGCTGTGAGGGCCAAGGTCTAGAGAGCAGTCTAAGAGAAGTGTTTGTGTAATGAGTGCTGACTGGACTACCCAGATGCTGATACCTTGCAGGAGTAAGTGCAGATGTGGAGCTAAAAACTAATAAGTGAATGATTGTTTCTCTTCAAAAGCTTTTACTACAGCATCTACATATGCATTATAATGTTCAGACTAAACAGAAAATTGACCTAAGGTATTCCACCTGGTAATGACAGTATCAAGAGCGATTCTTTTCTGAAAACTCACTTGGCCCTTGTTTATCTCAAAGTTTCCAGCAAATATCCTGTTGCTTCATAGCAGCAGGAGCAGTGAAGGCGAATCAAGATATTAATAGAAGACGCCAGGAAGACCTATGACAAAAGTGGACTGTGAGAAGGTAGTGAGCTACAAGCTTTTGGCAACAGCCCAGAACAAAGTGCAAAGGAATATCTACAGGCAATTAAATTAGTCCTGAAAAGTTCTACCTTGAATGTGCTGGGAAAATGGCTAAAGTACCCTTGATATTAGAAGATATCCTGGCCTGTGAAAAGGCAGAGGCAGTGGGACACTGTGAAGGGGCATATACACTACAAACGAGAAAACATTAAAATCTTGTCAGAAAATGCAAGCAAACAGCTGAGGCGGAAATAAACCACTTTGCCAGGAACTTTGAAATTTCAGATTTATCTTTAGATTTTTCAAGATGAGACAGGACATTCAAAATAATGAGGACTAAGAAGGAAGTACTACCAGGCAGACTCTAGATCACAAATGCTAAACATATGATGGTCTCAAGAAAAGGCACCCTAAAGACAATACAGCATTCAAAATACAGACCTTTACAAGCAGGGTGATGTTGAAGATTGTATTGTACTGGAGAAAATTAAGAGTACTGGCCGGGAGTTGCTGGGAAAAAAAGGTCCAGAGAATGGATGGCTCTTAGCAAGATGGTCCAGAGGAGGAGGAGCCAGTCTGCTCAGGAAGTCACTTGTTGTATAGAATAAACAGAAAGAAAGAAAAAAAAGATTCTTAAATAACGAATAAGGGAAGTCAATTCTGAGGATAATGTCTAAGACAGGTGAGCTGCTAAGCTGCACAAGTCACCATAAGATGGCTGATCAGTGAAATTAAGTCCTTCTCAAAAGATTCTCAGTACAGAGGAGCATGTTTGAGGAACAGGCCAGTGGTCAGTGCCTGGAACTGACAAGACCTGACAGCCGTGAGCTGTTTGGCAGTGTGGTTCACAAAGCACCTCTGTGGAATCACTGGCGGTAGGCAAGGTTGGCTCCCAAAAACATCCCAGGTGTGGTGAGATCAGTGGCCTTGACAAACTGCCCAGGCTAAGCAATGGGTTCGGGGTGGTAACTGTCAGTAGATATCTGTTATCTGCCGGAACTGTCCTAGCCTTCCTGGAGAAAATCATTACTGGAGTTATAATGGCAGAAAGGGTCACAACCAGATTTGTTATGCATGCAAGGAGAATACAGGTTTGAAGAGTAAAGTCAAGAGCTTCCTCAGGCTGGTGAATTACTTGCGTTTCTGGTCAGCATGTACAAAGCGTGGCAAAAACAGCAGCAATAGAGAGGAAGAGAATTCCATGGATATTAACAGGGCCATGTCGTGGCTGATGTGCATCTTCTGTGCAAAGGGAGCTTGATCACACAGGATAGCACTTGTTTAAGGAAACCACGAGGGATTGTGCAGCGAAGGTGGTTTTAGCTTATGCAAGGTCTCTACACATGGAGAGATTAATAATTTTCAACCTGTTGTTTACAAGTCCCAGGGAATGTACAGACTATGAAGTCCATGAAACACCATGCAAAACCCAAGCTTTGCTGTCAGTGGACAGTGGCATTTGTGAATATCGTTGAGAGAGCAGAGAAAAGGGTTAGCAAAAAGGACAGAAAGAGTGGCAGGTATTGTAATTTAGGTCCACCTATAAATGACAGGACCAGGTCTGTTAAATCTCACAGCTCTCCTTGGCCTTATAACTAAAGTTGCTCTAATAGTATAGACCCAGCATTTGCCTTGGATTTAAAATGTTGCTACCAAAGATTTTAAAGATAAGATATTTTCCAGTGTGCATCATCGGTATCTAAATTGGGGCTGGACTACACTATGCCTTCATCATCCTCCAAGTCACTTCAGGCATTGGTCAGGCCTCCATCTCCTTCTCAATAGTCTGTCGGGAGGCAGAGGATCTTATCCAAAGATTATTGCACCTACTGCTGACTCTGGTGGAGAGATGATAGCATTATATTTAAAATATTGCTGGAATGTGTGGCAGGATAGCATTTGTTAAAGGATTCCTCTGCCTTGTTTAATTAATTGGTATCACTTAGTGTCTTCACAGTTTTAATTTTTCCATCTGCTGCCCTTGGATTTATGGGCAACAGTGTGGTGTCCCCTCCTTAAGTGTTCCTTGGAACAGTTTGTGCAGTGATGTCTAGTGAGGGACAAGGACACAGAGTGCTGAAATCTTATTAGCCCTCACATAAGCTGAAGTCCTTTCTGAGAGGTTCTTAAAAGCATGTTAATACAATGTTCATAAAGCAGATTGACAGGAGGAACATATACTGCAATGAAATGCACAGGGGAGAAAAGTTTGTACCGCAAAGATCTCAGTAAGAGCATCAAGTAATAAGTAGATGTAGCTACCTTCCTTTTAATCTCTTCTCTTTTATAACCTGCTCTTCTAGAGAAGGTGTCGTTTTGCCCACTTTGTCCATTACCGTATATAATACATTCAGAGCTGCTTGCTGGTTATTAGTACTCTACCGTCCTTTTCAAATGCCGATGACACATTTCTGTTCTCATTTCCTCCTCCACAAACACATGCGTCTGTCACACAAACACCATGCAGTCATATTCTGGTGAATCTTCTGAGATAAAAATGATAGGAGGTACCCAAGGGAAGGGATAAAGTAAATGGCTCAGAGGACTGGAACCTAAGGTTTTTAACAACAGGAAGAATTAAGAAACTGATGCTATAGGGAAGTAAAGACAGTTTAGAAAATGAAAAACTGAGCCTTAATTTCTGACTGTGGCTTTCAAAGCAATAATGGTTTCCTTCCCCCGCTCCTCCTGGCACATATGCACATCTTTCCCTCAAAATCACAAATTATGATGACTACAGTACAGAGAGAGAGCCAAAAGATTTGCTAATATATATTCTACGCATACCAGTGGTGACTATGTCATACAGAAAAAATTCATGGGATTTTTTTTCCATTTTTAATAGCAATAACTAACAGAGGTCAGGGCATTTTCTGAAGATTTATTGACTATTTAGAGTTAATATCCTTCACCTTACTTACGGACCACCATTAGCTCCCACACAGCCATTAATCTGCAGGAAACATCCTGCACCGCAGTCACCTTTTTTTACGTAACAGCAGCGCAAATCAGCAGAAATGGCGTTTGAAGAGTGGGTAGAAGAGCTACCCTGTACACAAAATGCATGTTATGTGCAGCAATAAGGACAGGAAACAAAAGCCTCCTGCGCACAGGACCAGACTGATTCTTGTGGGACACAACACCGTCCTTCCGTCGGACATTCAGGGAAATAGCCTGACCTCTTCTGACCCTCTTCTACACAGTAGCCTCATCATCCACAACCAGCTTCCAGCAGGAAACATTACTTGACAACAGCACGTCAATACATTATGGTGTAGATGTAGGGTCTTTTCTGTCACCATTGAGTTTTTCGGCATTTTTTACCCCTCTGTTACAAAGTTATAATAAATTAACTATATGCGTCATCTTCGATGAGTGACATTTCTTCAGGCTTGCAGTTTTTTCAATGTATGAACAAAATCACACTCCCTTAATCTCTGAAAAATTAGAGGCTGACATTACGTGCAACGTTAGGAGGACGGTCTCTGGGAAAGCACAGATGGAGTCTGACAGAGTAGATCCATGGTAACTATATAAATAAACCCAGAATTGTTTATAAATATTTCCTTTTTTTTGGGTGTGGGTGTGAGCAATTGCATTATCTGAAAACGCTTTTCTCTTACAACATTTGTTTTAATCGCTGGTGCTGCAGCGTGTTCCGAGGGAAATGCAGGGCAGTGGGCAGCATGGGGTTGTGGGGGCCCCTCTAGGGAGCACAGTGCAGCTCCCTGAGGAGCCCCCGTGCTGGAGCTGCATCGGGAGCCTGGACACAGGGAAGAGCTCTGCCTTGCTGAGCTTGATCTGCTGAGCAGCAAAGCCAAGAAGCTTGGACAGCCCCTCCGCTAATGGGTCGTAGCTGCTTCCAGCAACCAAAATAGCCCTCATACTGCCGCCAGCTGCCTTTGTAGCCAGTCCCGTCCTGTCGCTCAAGTGGTTGCAATTGGAGGTTTCAGCACATAATTCAAGAGTTGGTGTGATGAGGAGGGTGTTACAGTTTCACATAATAGAATTTGGTTTTACTTTAATTTACAAAGCAGAGCATTATACGCAGTTAGGCACAAAAGCTCTCCTAAAAGAGCTTTGCTTCCAGGCCGAGAGGTGAATTTACTCCTGTGGCGGCTGCCGTGCTGTAAAAGCACACCTTTCCATTTTACATGAACTGACTCACACCTTTCAGAACGATGCTGTCCATACTCATAAGTTCAGCTTCCCAAAGCTCCTGGGGGCAAAGCTGAGGGGCAGCACCGTGGAGGGGAATGGAGAGGAACAGAGAGGACCACAGGCACAGAGGTCCCATAACAAGAGGAAGCTGCTTCTCTGAGCAAACACCCAAGTAAAGCAGATTATGAGAAGGTGAGCCACAAGGAGAAGGCGCGACCCCAGAAGAGGACATTGAAGTAGAGCGAGGAGGAAGCTGAGAAGAGGATGTGATTGACCAGAGATGGGCAGGGCATGGGGAAATAACAGCCAGGCTCATGGGAGAAACAGAGCAGAAAAAATACGAGCAAAGAGTTAGTCTCATTAAAAAACCCAAACTGTAAAAATATGTGCCCAAATGACAGAACTGTGTGTGAATATTTCTAGCAGTTACAATTTTTAATGTATATTTCTACAAGCATAGCAGTATGATTTTACCATATTATTATTTTAAAAGCTTTTGCCTAGCTCATCTGGACAGTATCCAAATAAGAGGAGTAATGTGTGTTTAGATCCTTTGTTTTGGACAGCTGTTTTACGCGTATGAAAGAAACACGTCTCTGGTGAGCAGTATTGCTAGAGATGGTGAGGATGAGTAACCCTGTGTTGATGTTCCTGCTCCATGGGCCCCAGCCAAGAGGTTGAGGTTACACAGACAAGGAGTGACGGAAAGATTCTGCTCTGCAAAAGCTGCAGGGCTTTTATTCTCTTTTTATTCTGTGCTTTTAAGCCTGGGAAACAGAGTAGATGTCAGGAGGGCCATGCCTACCACATCAGGCCCCACGGCCTGGCACTGGCATCAGGAGGAGGATCCTTCCTGGGCTACAGGCCAAGTGATGTGTAGCACCCTCATGCAGGTCTGCATCCCATCCTGTCGCACCTGTCTCACCCTCCTGCCCGGAGTCAGGGACCAGTGTGATCCCATGGTCACGGCTTGGGGAGATGGGGAAAAATTGCATATCCCGAGTTAAAATCTGGGACAAAATAGTGTTCTGAAAACCTAGAGCAGCATGCTCAAACATGGCTGTGTTTTCCAGGACTGGTCACTCTGTCTGTGTCTCCAGCCAGGCCAAATGTCCCCTCAGACTTTCCTCAGGTTTAACTGATGATTTCCTGGAATTTCCCGTTACTTACATCAGGAGGAAAATGCATTTGGCAAGACTTAAATCAGAGGTATTTAAGTTCACTAAACTGGAAATTCCTTTGTTTGTCTAACTGTGATCATCATGGGGCAGTTCAGGGGACAGTCAGCATGCTGACAGGACACAGGCTGTTGTCCTGGTCCATGGCTGGGGCCATCACCGGCTGCAGCTGGGAAGTGGGTGACTGAAACAGGGAGCTGGGCTGGACACCAGAACCATGGGCAGGACACTGAGCTTTGGGGCAGAGGAGAAGAGGATGGCTGAGCACTGATCCTCATACGGATTGTTGGGGTACAGGTCTCTCCTCTCCTGTTCCTATCTCAATCTATTAGTGATTCTGGTTTTAATTTTGCTAAAGCACAGAAGGAAACATGGGTTGTAGCAACTCATATGGTTTCTAATTTAGCTTGTACATTGATACATGGAAGAAATTAGTGCCTACTTAGCCAGGATGTGAACATATAGTTCGTTAGCCACTTTGTACTGTATTCCTTATGGATGTTCTTAGTATACAATAAATATTACTGTAACTTACTCTGCTTTCACAGTGACCATGCAATAGCCCAGTGCAGATTAGCTTGCGGGCTGTAAATTCACACTCTCACTACTGCATCCTAACTTACCCAGTGAAGACAGACCCTGACTCAAAGCAGCACCACTTCTCTGCATAAAGGAGGTTTATTTGCTTTTACTTGTAGTTCCTATATGATAAGGCTGCAGCTGGAGCCTTTAAGTGGGTTTGTAATAAAAGCAGAATAATAATAACAGCTAATTGAAATGGAATAAATCGTTTGTGTCATTGTAAGCATGATGGCAGATGAAGTAAAGATTCCCCTTCATTTGTAAGCTATTAAATGGCCCAGTTTCAGTTTTTTAATTTCTTAACTCACAGGCAGGAGAATGGTTGTGGGTCTTTCTTTTACTTCCAACCTGCCATGGATGAGGTACAATTCTTCCACCGATATCTATGCAGCATGTTGTGTTTCAGCTGGAGGAATCTGCCATTTATGTTTCCTAAGCCCTGCTTGCTTCTTGTGTGTCAGGGAGCTTTTGGCTCACGCTACCAGGACTTGAGGAAGTAATTGTGAAGCCAAGTGATGAGATAGGCGGCATCTTACTGCAGTCTATTCTCTATTTGGCCTGAGCTCCTGTATTTGGAGGACTAGCAGAGCTATTTGCGAGAGCCAGGAATGCTGCTGTGGAGACAGCCAGTCCCTCCTTCCCCAAGCTATGAGCGAGACATTGCTTGGAGGCATTTTTCAGGGGGAGGGGTTTTAGTGGGATAAACAAGCACCACAAACAGTTCCCTGTATTGGGCATGGAAGGGAGATAAAGGTTTACTTGTTGGAATTAATCAAGGCTATAAAGGCAGAGGCAATTAACTCCGTGTTTAATTAGGAGATTATATCTGTGAAAAGGGATGTTCCACGGGTTAATAGTATCCCGTGGTATATAAATGCCAACACCAAATTAAATAGCTGGTAAAAGCAAATGCCAAGGCGAAGGGGTAAAAACACAGAGTATGTAACACACATGGGCTTGTATTAGCATGAATTTATTTTGTCATGGAAAAAGCCTGAAAAGGCTTGAATATTATTATCCAAGGCTGGGAAGTGATACTTGACCACTCTATCATTAATCAAGTACCACATTTTGAGTTCTTTTTTTAAAGGCCATTTATTTCTCTATAGCCTTACAATCATAAAAATATCCTTTTTTATTTAAGAACCAGTTAGTTTTAAATGAATATTACTTGCAAATAATGCTAGCTCCCTAGCAGCTCGACAGACAGGACTATACTCTGGTATCATTGCAAGGTAACATCAGAGAAATTGGTCTTTTTCACAGGATAACGGTCCTGCTGATTAACAAGTATCCTGACATTTATGGAAAAATATATGTCAAGGCAAAGGCAACGTGTTCATGTTCGCAGAAAATAACATAATTTCTAGAGCAATGTATAATTGTGTGCTTTGGGGGAAGTCCTTGTTTATACAAAGTCGTCTTCCTCCTCCTGAATGACCTCAGTGTAAATGAAGATGAGGCTTTTACGCAGTAGCTGCTGGTGAAGCTGTGGGTGGGTTTCCTTCTGTGTCACTACACACCACCTGCATTCTGAATGATGCTCTTCCCTTTGGTTAAAATATAAAGTTATCTAGAAAAATAAAGATGCTGTGGCACTCAGGGAATGTTACCTAATCTATCACTCTCTCCTTCTCACTCTCTTTGTCTGTATTGGCAGCTGCTGGGGAGAAGACACCTACTACTACCATTGCCTCTAAGAGTGTATCTGTCATGGTCTCTCCTCCTGATGTATGTGCAGATTTGTCTTATTAGCTTAATTAGTCCTAATTTTTATCACTGTTGAAAACACATCTGTATTTAACCTAGTCATTTACAATCATCTTCTCAGTTTGCCATGAGCTCTAGCATGTAACTTTGCAGAAAGGAGACATAGTTTATGTGGTTTACAGATGAAAAGCACTTACAGGTACTATTTTTAGGGCTTTGTAAGTTCTGTTTTTTATTTGCCTATGCTTTAAAATGTAACAGATGATAAAGCAATGTATCCCAATTGCAGGTTGTTGGTTTTTTTTTCCATTTGATAATGTGAGATACATTACACAAAAGCAGTTTTGACTAGCTATGGATTAAGAGGAAACCTAATTTTTGCAAGAGAATGTTTATATAAGGTGGCTTGTTCCATACCTGTGATACTGCTAGCTGCAGCGCTTTAGCACCTTATTAGAAAGCAGAGGTTTTGTAGATTTAGTAAATAGGGTCAGATATCCTACTCTATCATAATTTAAATCCCACCAAAATATGTGCAAAATGTGAGTGTGAATATGTGAAATTCACATTTTCAAATTTTAAATTTTTAAAATGTAAAAATAAGGCTTAATACAGTAAACACCTACAGAAGTGCAGGAGATCGTGAGTCAGTGCCATGAAGCTTTTTTTTTTTTTTAAGATGGAAAAGTACAGCTGTAATGCAAAAATATCTAGATTTTTACACTTATTAAATACACCTAATGTTGTATTTAATCAAAAGGAACTACGTTTTGATGGAAGAGCTCTGTTGCTGTTACTCTGGTGGGTCAAACTTGATCAACAGAATGAATGGAAGTTTTCCGCGTAGCCAAAAGGACTTCCTAAGTTCAAAATATGTTCCATGCAGATTGGAAAATTGCTATTGATAACTGAGCAGAAAGAAAACAAGAGAGTCAGAATGTACAGTATGCATTTACACACATGAATTGACGTTCTTTCTTATCTCCACTCTTCATGTCCATGTTGCAAACCTTGTGCTATGGAACTTGTGTCTGAATGCAGCACACCAGTGAGTGCAATTACACTGATACTGCAAACCTCCATGTCAGAGCTGCTCCCAGTCGTGAAGGAGTTGTGCAGGCGTGGTTGCAAAAATAAGCCAGGTTTCAGGAGCTGCCTCTCATGTCAGGAATGTTGTGTTGGGCTGTAATGTCACCAGGTGAAGCCATGAGAGGGATGCGTTGCTCCATGACAGAGGCTATGGAGAGTGCTTTCCAGAGAGAAAATATTTGGGGTAGTGCAAAGCGAGGTGTTTGGTAGTATTGGCTCAGGTTCACATCAGGGGCCTGGTCTTGGTTTGGTGGTTTTTTTATCCCGTTCCTAATTTTTTCTGCGCATGTCAGATACCACTCTGTACCAGTCTGTTATTTCACAGTCCTGATGTCAGCATACTCGCTCTGCCTGAGATCGCGGCAAGAATGTAGAATAGTTTCCTGAGAAGTGCTAGAAGCTGTATTGTTTGGGACATTTGAGAGGATGCTGGAGAAAATGATGTCGTATAAAGAAAAACAATGATATTTTGCAGGGGGTGAACTATGTCACCAAGTAAGTTTCTTTTGTGATTCTTTGAGCTAAAGAACAGGATCAGAAACGAAGATATCATAGAGCTTTCAGAAAAGGAAATGTCTTTTTTGGTTCCAGTGATATAAAAGAAGGTTGAAAAAGAAGAAACTGTAATTGTTGCCATCATCGTTTTTTCACTGAAGTCAGATATTGTAGCTAGCAATACGCTTATGTAATGCTGTCTAAAATGTCTTTGTGCTTGGAAAAGGTCATAACTAAATGACTTTAAAGCTTAATCAGTGGAAGTAGAGGACAATTTCCGTATTTCATTATAAATCCAGTTTAAATCCATTGAGGTCAGCAGAGTTACTTGTGTTTTACAGCAGAGTAAGTGTGTACAGAATACGGCTCCATTATTTTAACTGTTTTTTCCCCCCTGTGCAACTTGTACAGGATGATTTCAGAGAAAAGACTCAGAATGCAAAGCCATAAAATAATATCTATAGGACAAAAAGTGAAAAGCTTAACATCGTTTAGTATACAAAATATTTTCTAGTGTTTCCTAAAACAGTCTAAAAACCTATTGAACATTTAACGTAGGGATTACAGTGACTGGTTTTTGTGTGTAGGACATTTTAGAATAGGATTTACAAGTACAGCCTTGCTGTCTCTATAGTGGTGTTTATCTTCTTGATCCATTATGTATTTTTGCAATCTGTAGGCAAACTAATGAATCCTTTGGAGAACGAGCAGCTCTCCAGAGGAGCCTGGTTTTTTTTAAGTTTCTTTGGAGCTAGTTAGATCTCTGAGTTTATCTGGTTTGGGTTTTGGCACTTAGCTAATGGAAAGCACTTTAACTGTCTCACATCACACAGAGGAATTGGTCGGGCCCTTTGCTTCAGGATGTAAATGTGCCATCAGTGATGCTGGGGAAGCAGAGGCAGCAGGAGGAGAAGACTTCCAGCACAAATGGTCTGTCTGTTTTCTGAAGCAGCCGAGAGCGAAATCTTGAGCCTGTAAAACAAATCCTGCACATCTGTATAATTGCTTATGAAGATTACAGTAAAAAGTGAGACTTAAATAGAGGAAAAAAACAAACCCCAGAAGTAACAGAATAGAAATCACACTTGGATTCGCAAGGTTTATATGCAGGTCTGGGTCAAAACTTCCACAGAAGTCCCTGGATTTAGATCCCAAACCTAAGATAGTTTCAGTACTAAGAGGAATGATGTAAAATAGAAAAGAGGGCAAAACCCAGAAAGCTGTTGGTGGAAGGTAGACATGGCCCATCTGAAGCAATGCATCTCCCCTGGGATTTCTGTGTGGCTTCTTCTAGACAGGGCCTATAGGCTGTGACCACTACTGAGCACGCTGCCGCTGCTGCTGGAGCCTGCGCACTTTCTGCACTTTTCTTCTCACTGATTCAGGTACAAAAAGTGATCTGGGAGTAAAAGATAAAATGACAGGAAGGTTTTCTTCAGTGCTTTTATTTGGGGTATGCATTAGGCTCTGCAAAATTCAAAGGGGTGTGTTTTCCTGTTTCTGGGATGATGAGTTTTACAGTGTGCAAATATGGGAGGTGCACATACCTGCTGTCATTTTTCCTGCAGAAGCATCATGGAGTGGACAGATAAAACGATACAACTAATTGATTTAGGAGTGTTATTTAAAGGTAAAGAGTTCAACAACACAAATGACTGTTAAATTCATTGCCAAATACAACAGCTTTTTGTGAGCGCTCTAGAAAAACAATCATAAACATGTTGGTCTAAAGTCTCTTCTGTGGTATGTTTTGCTGTTTTGCTATAAATATTTAAAAATGCCCTTCCTCCTGGGAAAATTTAGTATGATAATCACTTTTGGAGCCAGACAGCGTCCGGTTCGGAAGACAAGGTGCAGCTGTGCTGTCTCAGGAGGAAAGGACAGTGTTCCCAGGCATTTTCCGGCCCAGGAGGAGTGCAGCTCTTGTCAAAAAGCCTGCTGCTCTGAGGGTAAAGCTGGTACCTCTTTTGGCTGGACACCTTGCTGCTTGGCAGCCGCTCTCTGCAGGGCAGCGGGAGCAGTGCTTGCATGCTTTCTGGCAGGACTCTCCAGCAGAAGACTGTTTGACTCACTGGAACCAAGGGTTCCTGCAGCAAGATGTCCATGGGCAGCGAAGGGAACAGGTTACCTGCTTGGAAACCCAGGGATCTGCTCATCCCAGCTGAGAACAGGGCCACATCTAAACTGACCTTGATTTGTTCCCCCCAGCAGAAAAAAAAAAAGTTATCTCACTGATGCCAGGCATCAATTAAGGGCATTAATAATGCCAATCTAGGAATAGGGGTGGGACATTCATACCCTCTTCTCTAAGCTGATTCTAGTCCTATGCACACAATATTTTCTATCAGTTACTTGATAACCCAGTGACTTGTTGATTTGGGATGTATGTGGTGATTCCTCTGGTAAAGCAAGCCAAGGGAATTGTTATTTGACAAGTTTCTGAAAAACTAAAGATAGATCATCATTAGAGATGGGATTCAGATTATGAAATGATCTGATACATTTTTAAAAATCTTTTTTTACTAGGCTTAATACTGTACTGACAGTGCTGATGTAGCTTGTGGAAATCAGTTTACATTTCATGTAAATGATCGAGAGATTTGTTGATAGTGATTATTTTTATTATAAGAACATCAGTCTACATAGTATATGAAATTTACTGAAAACAAAATAAATCATAAGACCATCAGACCTTCTGGTCTTGTCCACATGTTTTGGTGGCAGGGCTGGGCATAGTGTGAAGAACACGACCAGAGCAGCTGGTTTCCATCAAATGGCATCATGATGGTATAAGTGAAGGTAAAATGGGGATGGATTTCTCTCCCTTTCTGTACTGTCCTGGGGAGCTGCACTGCAGTTGCCTATTCTTGCTGCACTTGACGGGTAGCTCAGTGAATACAAGTGCACCACCCAAAAAAGCAGCAGTGCTGCTTCCCGTTAATATTCCTATGTGTCCTTTTGATGAGTTCTGGAGGTAAAAAACCTGCCAAGTCTGGAATCTATTACCTGCTAAGTAGTAGTTACCTTACAGATATGGCAATGGTGATGTAAGGTCTTGCAATATAATACCAGCTGTCTGCTGGAAATCAGACTAAGATTATATATCTCTCTTATAGACCAATGACTATGTATCAATGGCAACATCTTTTGTTCAGTGACCTGGAACCTGATTTGTAAATGCATTTGTCCGATTTTATGTTCATGTGCAGCCTTTGTGCTTTTTAGTGTACGAGCACTGATGTGAATGTGCTTTGTGAAGCAAGCACCTTGACTAATTTGGGCTTGTGTAAATATTTTACTTTATCTGTTCTAAGTTATTTATTTCAGATAACTACATTTTCTTGCTGTTCCAATACGAAAACTCACCAAAGGCCTCACACTCTGGTGCTGTGATACCAAATTACTACAACTTTAACCCTCCTGTGGGAACATTTGTGTGCAGTAGCATTTTCATAGACATTTTAAAGTTGCATTGTGTAGTAAATACGCTCTTCAGTGACTATTAGAATCTATTAAGTAAAAATGTAATGAAAAAATGTAAATATTGAGCAAGTATAATTCATTTAAGAGCCAAAGCCATACTTCCTCATGATTTACCAGAAAAATTTTTTATGCCAAAAAGCTCATATGTAATGATAAACTGTAATAATGATATAAAAGCAAGAGAAGCTTTTCCTCTTTCGTAAGAGAAATATGCTAACAATTTCTGGAAATCAAAGCCTCTGATTAAGGTCCTTTTTCTTTAAGAGCTACAAAAAAATTCACCAAATTCCTCCCTCTCCTTCCCTGATTTCTTGAAAGCATGCAGAAAACAGTTTTTAGATATAGTGTCAAATCATTTTTCTGCAGTTAATTTTTTTAAAATCTGCAAATAGCAAAAATGTGAATTATTTTTTAATCTACGTTGCCAGCAAAGGTACAGTTTATAACTACAGCTGCTGTAAGTAACATTTATAATGGATGGTACTGCCAAAAGAACAAAACTTTGAGTGCCACCTTAGTTGTCTGGTTACATTCTCCATTTTTCAATATGTAAATGTGAAGAAAATAAGAAAACAAAGGGCATAAATCTTCAATGTGTCTTTTAGCAGCAACTTTCAAACTAATTGCATGAAGAATGATATGCAAAAGATCATTACACAACATATCAGTCAGTAGAATGTCACCCTCCCAGCATAGTTTAGGGCAGGGAGATTACAACAACTGTCTTGTGCCTTGGTCAGTCTTTCATTTGGCCCCTGACTTGAAAGAGGCGTGAATTCTAGGTTAGAAATCCAATGTATTACATGCTTTTGTGAGTAACCCTGATTACTTTTAAATGGCTTGTGTTGTATGGCTTATGCACGTTCTGTACGACCTCAGACGGTTCCTTACAAAGCCATTCACAGAATCACAGAATGTTAGGGATTGGAAGGGACCTCAAAAGATCATCTAGTCCAATCCCCCTGCCAGGGCAGGAACACCTAGATGAGGTTACACAGGAAGGCGTCCAGGCGGGTTTTGAATGTCTCCAGAGAAGGAGACTCCACAACCTCCCTGGGCAGCCTGTTCCAGTGTTCCGTCACCCTCACTGAGAAGAAGCTTTTTCTCAAATTTAAGTGGAACCTCTTGTGTTCCAGCTTGAACCCATTACCCCTTGTCCTATCATTGTTTGCCACCGAGAAGAGCCTGGCTCCATCCTCGTGACACTCCCCCTTTACATATTTATAAACACTAATAAGGTCACCCCTCAGTCTCCTCTTCTCCAAACTAAAGAGACCCAGCTCCCTCAGCCTTTCCTCATAAGGGAGATGCTCCACTCCCTTAATCATCTTTGTTGCTCTGCTCTGGACCCTCTCCAGCAGTTCCCTGTCCTTCTTGAACTGAGGGGCCCAGAACTGGACACAATACTCCAGATGTGGTCTCACCAGGGCAGAGTAGAGGGGAAAGCCATTGCAAGGCGAAGGGCTGTGGATCGCTGTGCATTTTTTGGATCACGAGGGAGCCTGTGCCAGGCAGGGTTTGGAGTTGGCTCCGCTCCCCTCCCGGTGCCCGGCTGTGCACACAGTGGTCAGGCACACAAACAGACAGCATTTGGGATGCAAAGTGGTCTGTGGATTACTTTTTAAAAGGTTGGCTGGTGCTTCCGCTGGGAAAGGGTGTGCTGTCCCTCTAGGACGATGATTAAGACAGCGAGAAAAACATTTTCTGGTGAAGTCTGGAAGTGATATAAAACCTGGTGAAACACTAAGTGAATGCCTCAAAGCAGTGCCTACACAAAGAGCCTGTGTTGGCTCCTTGGGATCCAGCCGTACACCATGGACATCGTTCTCAAATGAGAATTATAAAAATCAGGGGAATTTCTGGTCAGGTTGACACTCTACTTTCTGGCCTGTTGAATACATCTTCTTCCTGCAGGCTGCAAAGCTGCATCTAAATACAAATCCCTCAGAGCAATTAGATTTTTCCACACAACCTGAAGACAAGCATCTCAGCTTGCTCTCTTACATGGAAAACTGTATATTTTGCAAATAAACTCCAGCTGGGTTGTGGAGACTTTGCTGTCAGGAAGGTTTTCATTGGTGTGCACTGAAAATCTGGAGGCTGTCGTGCTCAGTGCCCATGCT
The DNA here is from genome assembly GCA_013399365.1 of Pampusana beccarii. Lineage (NCBI taxonomy): Eukaryota > Metazoa > Chordata > Aves > Columbiformes > Columbidae > Pampusana > Pampusana beccarii. The sequence continues at coordinate 654,057 of VWYH01006859.1, read as the reverse complement.
CTGTTTTTTAGGAGAGCTTTTCTTCCTTCAGCCGGAGCTGGGAACACTGACATTCACTCAGCATGTTTCCTCTGTGCCGAACTCCTCTACGTTGAATGACTAACAAGAGACCAAGGAACACTGTGAAGATATCTTTTCATTGCTTCTGCTCAGATTTTCCATTCATTGCTGGGACACAGCATCCATTTCCAGCAGTAAATGTCATGCACACAATAGCTCTGCTGTCGGTGTGAAAACCTAGCTTAACTAGAGGAGGAGGCATAAAAGATCAGAGCACATCCTCCGTGTGTAAAACCGTACAGTCCAAAATATGTCCCATGCTGGCAATTCGGAATAGATTTATTATATATACAGAGTTGTATCCTAAGGCTTCATTGTCTGCCTGCATCAAATGCTACCTTTTTTTTTTTTTTTTTTTTTACTTGAACCATCTTTACATGTCTAGGCACTACAACTGACCATGGTCCGTACTTGGCCAAAAGAAGGCAGCATTTGAAGGAAGGTTTGCAGACTACAGACCTGACTACATGTGGTCTTCATCTGGGTGAACAGTGGCTGCGTGAACGTTAGGAAGTACTGGGGTTGTTCTTCTTTATCCAGCTTGGAGCAGACTATTCCAGAGGTCGTGTTTGAGCAAGCAGGAGATGTGAGGGACAGCAACAGAAGATGTTATAGGACAAAAGAAAGCAGAGCCAGCAATGTCTCAGTACAATGTAATGTTAAAAACAAAACAAAGAAAACACACACACACCAACCAACCAACCAAAAAAAAACCCACTAGGGAATGTGTTTGAGGTCCGTATCTGAACCAGGGGCAAGACTCAAATAAAAATCTGAATCTTTTGCCTTGTAGTTTGACCTTCACTTTATAGTCTGTAAACTGATTTAAAAGCAGGATAATTCCTCAGCGCAGAAGTGTTTCAAGTGTATGAGAATATTCCTCCAGCTTTATATAGTAAGGGCCACATAAATCGGATTTGAAAAATAATATAGTGTGCAATTAATAAATGATATGCTCTGACATTTGGTGGTGTTCGTGAGATATAAGTCTATTTCTAGTGCAGTGTAGGCTTAAATAGCCAAGTGGTGTTTATAGGAGATGGGCTGCTGCATTCCTTTTCAGTTTGCTAATATGCACTAGTCTACCAAAGTGAGCCAGCCCTGTGCTGAATAAACATTCATGACTCTGTTCATCTACAGGATGATGTGAATAGACCATCTTACCTTCACTGTAGATCTATGCATACATCATGTCTTAAACTGTAAAAAAAGAAAATGGAATTTAAACTAATTGACTGTACTTTTTGGACACATGCTCAGTCTCTGTATACGCCTTAGTTTACCTAGTTGAAACTTGAACTAAAAATAATCCATAGCTGGAAAACTTTGGTGATGGACACTGTAAAATGCCAGCTAGGTGTTTGTGAAGCATAGTTTATTCTTGTAAAAACACTTCAGGATCTTTGTTTTAAATGTGTTTAAACCATAAATGATATTGTTTGCTCGGTACTTTCAGTGTTGCTTCATTACATTAAGAAGTGGGCTTGTCATGTTGAATGGATTACCATGGAAAACTTTTGTTCCGTACAGTCCTCCAGCTGGAGCACAGGAACATGAGTTCTCTTGTACTGCTGAATATACTAGAGAGATGGGGATACCGAGCTGTATAGCGCCACCACCAAGCAGAAAAGGTAGGGGAAAAGTCATCTTTTATGACTGGAGTGACATTCAGTCACTGGAAAAAATTAAAGCTAAGACAATGGGGCAAGTGTTAATGATTCTTCCTCTTCAAGATAATTTTGGCTTGTTACAAAGCAATTGTAAATCCAAAGTACTTTGGGAGACTGTGAGAAAGACATGAATTTGAATGTAGATTCTGCTCTCAGTTTTAGAGTGGCTCCCTTTCTCTACAGCGACCTGGACAATCCCCCCCAAAAACAATGACTGGACTTTTCTAAATGCAGTTAGTGCCGCATTAGGAGGTATCAGACTTTTTTCCAGAATTCTGCTTTCAGTCTCAGAAAATTCAAATCCCTTCTACTTCAGGAAGGTGCTGAGCCAAAGCCCCTGGTAGTTTCTTCAATCTTGCCTGGGTAGTAGCTCAGTGAAGAGCTTCATCCAGCTCTGCTAAAGCAGCTCCCTCCTACCCTTTTACTGAGAACCATTTCAGCTGAGATTATTGCTGTGATCAGTTAATTAAGACAGATATAAGTGTGCAGAGAGACAAGGCACAATTTTCACTTGTGGCATCTGGGTCTTTGGAAGGAAAATATTAACATGTGGTACTATCTTGTCAGTTGGAAACGCATAATTGTGCTTGAACACCACTGTTTCACTGTGAAAGGGGACTCCGTAAGTGGAATTGCAAACCTCTGGAAGTGGCTTCCTAATGGAAACAACAACAGGTCACGCACAAAGTAACTGAAGTAGCTGCTTCATTGATTATATTAATGCCCAGAAGGAAATATGTCCATTACTTTTTTTTTTTCCTGTGTCTTTTTATTGTATCTTTCTCATTTAACAACGATCCATATACAAGGAAGGCTAAAGGCAATGCAAGCTGGGGGAGGGAAATAATTGTCTTTCAGCAATGTCCTTTTGCTTCCAGGCTAGCTGGGATTGTTTTCCCTCTTTCTTAGAAGCCTCTATGTATAGCCAACGAGCAGGCTCCGCTGTTTGGTTTGAATTTCTCTTTGTCTGTTTACTGTGACAAAAAAGAGCTCAGCTTGTAAGCAAACTGCAAAGCATTGAGCAAGGATGTGCTTGGAAGGACAGGAACAGCTGAGCCTTCTGGAGGCTCTACAGTCTGCTGATTAGAGGGGGCTCCAGGCGGATTTTGCTTACAGTTATCTGGATGTGATTTATGTCCGTGTCCAATTTTATAACTTATTCCAAAGAGGAACCAGTGCAATGCTGCTCTCCAAACTTCCCTGTCCCCCTCTCCACGACAAATATATTCTCTCCAAAACTGTNTCCTCTCTTCCCTCCCTTCCTCTCTTCCTTCCTCTCTTTCTTTCCTTATTTCTTTCACTTTTTCCTTCATTATCTTTTTCTTTCCTTCTCTTTTCTTTCACTTTCTAAGTCACTGCTTCTTTGTCTCTAATTTTTTGCCTTCTTTCCCATTCTCTCCCCCTTCTTTTATTTCTATCTCATTCTTTCTTTCTCTCTCTTTCTCATTCTGTTTTTTATTCTCTTTCTGAAAGCCACTATATTCTTTTGGAGGGGACAAATAACCTTTGGTTTTTTTACTGCCTTCTGGAACACTTTGTATGAAGAGAGCTCATGATCTAAATGCAAATCCTGCGATGTTTTGACCCTATGTGAGTTTAGCAAATCAGTCATCAGCTTAATTTTGAACAGGATTTGCCCCCAAGATGAATTTCAGTTCTGACTGCCCAGACCGCGTGAAAGCAAGAAAAGAGAGACTCATTGCTCTATTTATTTGTCTCCCTTAAACTTTTATATCAAAGAAAGTGTCAACACTTTCTGAGCCAAAGAGTTTTCGAGAACACGAAAACTCTAGAAGCTGATACTGACAAATTTCTAAAAAGGCATTACTTGATCGTACAGATGTAAGTTTCTTGGTAGCATCCAGAAAGTTGTATTTGACTGTTGCAATTTAGTGGGAACTGACGACACACTTTGTGCTGTTGGAGAGGCAAATAAAAATTCAGGGCCTCCTACCAGGAGCCTGTTTCTTATTTCTGAAAAGCTAACTATGTTTTAATTGTGGTCTGGAAGTTAATGTTATTTCAGAATTGTCTTCTTAATTCCCATCATTCCTATCACACAGATGTGGAAAATCACCCTCTTTACTATATTGCCTATTACTGTTTTCACCACTATCTGCTAAGGGTCCAAAATCTGTTATGAACTGGCTGGCAATTTCAACTGCCTTTCTTTTTGGGGAGGAGAGGGGAAATAAAACAAAACAACAAACCAATCCACAACAGAAAACAACCCATCTGTATAACTACTGAAAACTTACCTGCTGTATTAAGACACTCCTTTCAGAGGCATAAGTCAATACTTCTGCTTAGGTCAGCCCAGAATAATTGTCTTTTTTTGGGTACATCCTATATTCACCTCTTCCTTCCAAAGGGAAACAGTTTTCACCTGCAAGCTGATACTCTGCCAGACATTAAAACATGTGGTGGTTGAAAAATCAAAGCTGTCTTTAATAAAAATCTCATTTCTAGTATAACCGTTCTTTCTCTATTAGCCATCTAGGAAGTATTAAAGTGTTCAGAAAATAGTATGTAATAGTATTATGTAAACAACATTCATTTACAATTTTATCTATATTATTTGTCACTTTTTCTAATAGCTACGCACATCATAGAAGTAATTGGACTGTTTCCATTCACCCTGTGTATTTTTAAAGGTAATTAACTTAAATAATAGACTTGAAACTGGTTAGTAATTAGTGACATCACTGTTAAAACAAAATCAATTTCTAGCAAAACCTCAGCTTGCCAATCTGTGAACACACAATTCTATGGGTAGTAAGTACATTTAGCATTGTCTAACAGGGAAACATGAGAACTGGAGAGCCCTGAACTCCCTCCCCAACTCTATGGTGGGTTATTGTACGCCCGGTTTTCATCATCTTTGAAATGACCACAACGGGACTCTCTCCCTCTGGTTTGGAAGCGATATCCAAAAGTGCAAGTCAGAATAAGAGCGAAAGGTTTTGTGGAGGGGCTATATGCCATGGAGGCCTGGAGGGACAGACGTTTTATACCTTCTCTTTGAAAGCCTCACCACACACACACACACACACATGTATTATTGTCATGAATATCTCTTATGACGCATTTGCCAGTTACTTCTGCAGATAGTGACAGCTCACCAAATGAGCTGCCTACTCATTTGCAGTAGTTGAGCGGGACAGAAGCGGTCGGCAGTGCCTGAATCAAAGGTGAAATATGATGTGTACAGAGTGGGAACAGACCTGTATCATGCTCATCTCCCACCCAGCAAGTGCTGCAGCCTGACATGGTGACGTGTTTACAGGGGCAAGTCTCTCTCTGTTCTGTGCTGAGCAGTAAGCCCAGTCTGACACTCATCTGTTAAATTTGTAACAGTGTGACCGACTGTCAGATCTGAGGAAATTATATGGAGCTAGTTTTGTACTTGAAAATAGAGGTGATGAGGGTGGGTGGGGAAGAGCACATTCAGAAATCTGTCTCTTTGTTCTTTGCCAAACGGTCCCACTCTCTCTCAGGCGGATTTTGCTAAGAGCTCACCATATGGGGAATGAGGGCTTGGGAAATCCTGGCCCCAAGTTGCTTCAAAAATGTGGTCTTCTGGGATGGTAAACTGTGTGATTAAGCTGCACAACTAATTCGATAATCTCTTCTGTGGTCCTAATGCGTTTATTCATCCTGCATACAGTCATCAGAGTCAGTACTGAGGTCTAGTCAGTCAAGTTACTTTTCAAGCCTTCGGAAGTGGGCTTGGGGACCCTGGAGGTGCATCAAGCAGAGTTTCCCTGCAGAACAGAGCCACAGGGACCCTAAGCCCTTGTCTTCTTCTGCACCAAACTAATAACTCTTGTCTCTGCCCGTTTTTTTTGTAAGTCCAACCACAGCGCATCAGGGAGCTTACAAGTCCGTAGTGTGCTGCTCTGTAGGGAATTGCCATCAGGCAGGGAGGACCTGCTGCATGCACCCTGTGCCATGTGCTGTGGAAATGTCTGAAGTGGCAGAGGTCCAGGGGCAGTAAAACCATACATTGCACTCGCTACTTGGGAGAGCAAAAAGGGTTTCTGTGGGAAATCCCTGCAGTTGTAGATATGGTTGATCAGGACTCTGCAAGAAAAGTCCATTTCAGTCATCGCTTGCTTGTATTTTAAGTGAGTCTTTAGCAAACTAGACTCTTACCAGTTTGAGTACCTATTACTTCCTGTAAAATTATATTTGAAAATCACATGAAAAATTATGCTAAAAAAACAAGTGAGAGGAAGTTAGGGACTTCATTTGATAAGGAAACAATTCACAGTTTCTCAAACTTGATAGTTGGATATATTTGATCGGCCTTGGCTCACAAATTTACTTGCTAGCCCAATTGAAGTTACTGTATTTACTGACTTATCTGCTTTTCTAAAAGAAGGAACTAATCTGCCAATATTTTCTTTTCATCTGTTTTCATCCAAATCTGAATTTGCAATAGGTCATGTTCTGTTTGGGATGGTAAGCTTCAAGAGGGTTATCTGAAGGAAACAAAATGTTGATAATTCATCAGGATTTTAAAAATTTTTGTGCTTCAGAACTGATGTGGAAATCTTGCAAGGTGAAGCTTTTTTCCAAGCATTCAATGTGCCTCATGATGACATTATGAAAAAAAAAACCCAACAACTTCTTTTCTAGTGATTTTTGATGCTTCTGCAGAGGCACTTTCAGAAATTAAAGTGCAATGCAGCAAATGCTAAATATAGACTCCAGTAAAATGGTTGGTAGTTTGTTTTACACAGCTTTGTTTTCTTACCTCTGTGCAAGGGAGACTGGTTTGCTTAAACTGAAATATAGAAGTTCAAGGATATATAGCATCGAGTAGGTATTACTGTTTGATTATGTTGTGCTTTTAGAGTTTGTTAGATGCTTCTAGGCTTTTAGATCTTTCAGATTACTGTAGAGGTCTATTAGAGTCAACTTGCAGAGGTTACAAATCTATGCTTTAAAATTGTGTGTACTGGCGTACCGGTAACACCTGAAAGCAGTAACACAAAAGCAACAAACATGTTTTTGGAATATGTGATCCAATTTATCATTTTTAAATGAGTTCTTGAATTCTACCCTTAAAACAAAGCAAAATACATGGTTTACTTGTATATTTAATCCAAATTTTGTGACCATATCCTTGCAGCGATTACCTTCAAATGTAGAAGCGAAAGACAAGTAGTACTTGCCTGTATTTAAGGATACTTTATTACAGCTGTCTGCTTCCTTTTCATTTCTCTCTCATTTTTCTGTTCTATCTTTTAGCCGCAGTGGCTGTGCTAAGTAAAGATCTTGACATGGTGACTGCTGGGGACACATTCCAGCAGGGCCAACAGCGTGAAAGTCTCGTAATCTAAGCTCAGTGATGTCTTTGAGCAAGGACTTCCATGAATGAACTGACTTCACGGAGCATTCGCTGGAGTAGTTTGCAGATGGGAGTCTTGTGTGTGACTGCTTCTTGCACTTGCTTAATGCATATTTGCTGCTGTCCATTTTAGCTTCCTGCACTGGCTGCCATGTCCTGTTTCAGTATATTTTTTGCTTTTTGTAATTTTCACATTGGGAGCATATACATGATGTTGTTTTGTAAGGATGCAGACAGTTCTGAACTTCTAGATAAGCTATTTATCTCTTCCCATTAATGCATTTTGTTTGGGTGGTTCAGGCTACTTTTACCTTGTGAATAGATGGCAATCTGTCTTCCTTCAGAAGCTTAGGGAACGTTCCCATGTTCTGGATGGACCGCCTGATGCTTCGCTCAGAAGACAGTAATGCTGAGAAATAAATGGTCAAAGTATAGAGCATATTGGTACCATACTGTCCTGTGTTAACCAGAAAATTGGAATTATGATTCCTCAATTTAATTTTAATTGATTTAACCAGATATTTCAGGTATTCGAATGGTGCAGTGGTGCACTACATGATATACAATTCTTAAGTCATTGGATTCCTAAATTAATGGGGCAGCCCATAACAATTCAAGCAGCAATACTTCTACGCTTCTTTTATTTATGTACCTTTAAAGTTACATGCTCACTTAGAAGCTCAATTTCTTGTTGTTTTGTCTGTGACCAAAGATCAGGTTGCATGTTTACTAAAATGCCTCCCAGATCAACTTGGTCACTCAAGCAATGTGGTAAAAGTAGAATACCAGAGAAGGATCGTACAGCCAAGCCAGAGAGTTGCCAAGTTACTTTTAATAAACACTCTTGTCTGTGTTAATTTTAAGTCAAAAGCAAAACAGTCTAATGATACTGTAGTGGATTCATACGTATGTCATACACTAACCCTGAGGTCCTGTGGAACAAATCTGATAGGCACTGTGGTCAGTACAGGCTTGTGCAGCCATGTTGGGCATTTCGGGCATCTTCCACCTTTTTTGGTGAACTGTGTGCTAATAATCACTTTAATATGAGAATATTATTAAAAAGATGGAAGGATATGAAGCACAGGATATAAGCGAATTGTGCTTTGCAGTCTCAGGTGTAACGAAACTAGAGAGTGCTTTCTAGGCTGCCTGTCCCATGCACTGGGACGTTCCCAGCAGTGCCGTGACTGACAGCTGCCAGCCCTCATTACACAGGGAGTGGGCTGGTTCAGAAACATCGGCAGGAGGTGTCCAAGGGGGGTCTAAAAGTGTCCTTTTAAACTAGATTTTATTCTACCAGCGTAGGATACCCAGTCATTGCAGGCATGAACCTCTCTCTGCTGAGAGAAAACAAAGTATATACTGACACATTATTATACTATATAGTAGTGATTATTGTAGGATTGTAGAATCAATGTCTGTGATTTTTGTAGAATAAAAGTCAATGGAGGAAAAAATGGGGCAGGGAGCTTCATGAAGATAATTGCATTTATAGTTAAAGCATGCAATAAATTTTTCCGTCCAACTTTTACATATGGGCATATGACAGCACTGAGCTGACTAAACTGAGCACTGGCAAAACTCCATTGACTTTACTGAAATTTCATCCCTTTGCAGTAATACTGGGTTTGGCTCAAACGCAAGTGACCAGATAATTTTCTGACTGGTAATGTTCATAGGTCATATTTCTGACTTGGAGTAAACAAACTACATATTTCAGGCTATAAGCAGATAATGATGGCCATTTGGAAGAAATTTCCAAGTATTCATACAATGTTGCGTTGCTGGCTGGCTGCACTCTAGCGTGTTTGGCCTTCCTGTATACGATCACTTGTAGTTTTAAATTCTGTATTTCTCAAAAGTTATAGAATTTGGCAGTGATGTTCCTTGCAAAAAGAAAACAGGATTTATTCCTTTTTGTGCCAAGGCAGAGATGGAGCAGGGACTCTCACTGCATGGTTGGATCCTTTGTTTTAATGCACAAGGGGATGTGCTTTTTGATGAACCTTTAAAGCAGGTAGGTTTTAAACAAGTCAGGCTAAATGTCATTTTGTGCTTCTAATATGGCAGTTACTTCACATCTGAGGTGGAGTTTAACCTACATAAAGAAACTTTAAAAATCTGCAAATTATCCTATAGTAATATCATCCAATGCTTTATCCTTCTGCACTCATTCATCTGTATATAACGGAAAGTCAAACATGAGTGTCTTGAAGTAAAATGTCAACTGTAAAAACTCAAGCATTGCCACTGACAGTTGAATCAAAACCCCAAACTGCAGCACTGCTGAGGCTTCTTTAGCTTTAGCATATGTTTCAGCACAGAAAAGTAAACACAAAACATTCAGTATTTTGATAATCCCAAATTGAAAGGGTTTTGGTATAGCCATTTTGAAACTGGATTGTGCCTGCCTGGTCTAATGACTGGTAGCACAGTTATGCCTTCATTTCTTCATTTTGCTGGTGTTTCTCTCTGATGAATAGCAAATAACACTATTGAGCAACAAATTATCCTTTTGTATTAATTATTACAAAGAAGCCTCTAGACTGCAACAGATCCCAAATATGGCCTTCATCATATGTTTCATCATCATAATAGATGTAGAATATCACCAAGAGGCCTCAGTCCTTACAGCTTGCTATCTCTTTTTGTCTTAGACCTACTGGAAAAAAAAAACCACAAAAGGATGGATGCTCCTAAAATGAGATAGTGTGTTCATAGAAAATGAAGTGACTCGAGTGGGCTCAAGAAGAGAACTGGAGAGACTGCAAAAAAGTCATGCAATGTGAGTAGGAGAAACAATTTTTAAAAAATATTTTTGTTGAAGTGTTATGTCCTGAAAGGAAGTTAGATATGTTGGTGAGTCCCACTGGGGCTAAGGGAAGAGGCTCACTGGTCCGGTACAGGCAGTCTGGGTCTTAAATGTGTTAGGAGCCAACTCTGGACGCCTGGGAGAAGAAGGCTACCTGCCTGTGGCCTCTTGGGTTTTACCTCTTCTCTCCATCCCACCCCAGCCATTCATATTTCCCCTTCTTTCACACTGCAGTTTGGGAGAGGAGAGGATGGAGATAAGGGAATGTAGAATAGCAGAACTCAAAATTTTCCCTTTCAGAAAAACAGACCGGGGAAATTCCTGATTATCTTCACAAGTTACTGGTTAGATGCCACTGGATCCCACCACCTGCATGTGTTCTTCTTCCTGCAGTATCAGAGTTGATGACATAGAGCTGATTTAACTCTCTTAGACGTATTTTAAAATCATATGACACATAAAAAAAGTGCTTGACCCACCCACCAGTAATGAACCATGTAAATCCCTGACTATTCTAGCAATGATGCAAATAATTTCTCAGGTGAAAATCTGTTTCTGAAACCTGGAACATGAAGAAGAACCTGAAATTCCAGGAGGCTGGTAATAAACCATAGCTATGGTAACAATAAGCTGCTTGGTTTTATTCTCTCTCATGGTATAAACTGCTACTGAAAGCACTGTGCAAAGTAGACTCAAATTGATATCAATTTGTGTTCTTTTGTGGAAGACATTAACTCACATTTGCTTGTAGAAAGGGCAAAAATAAAAACATTGTATACACCGTGCTATTTCATGATGCCTGCTTTGCAGATATTAGGCGACACAGTTTATTGTTAATGTTGTGCAGTGCATACAATGTACTTTTAGTGGAACATTTCACTCTTTTGTAGGCCAACAAGCCACTACCAGCAGGCGAGCAGTTTATTAGGTAAGCTAATCTGTTCTTAATTATAGTGCCACCCAACAGAATTTAACATCTCGCTTTGTGACATACATAGTTATTTTTTGAAAAACAGAAGGCATTGCTCTAAGGCTTCTTAAAGGCTGTTCAGACTTTGCTAGGACACAGTGTTCAACTGAAAAAAGTTGTGGGTGGAGGAAAAGGATTTCTGTACTTAGTGAAGCAACTCAATAATAGCAAATTTGTGATTTTTAATTTCGAAGTCATTTACAATATAGATGCGCTTGCAAAAATGCTGCTGTTGCTTTTTGATAGAATACACATATACTTGATGTCTTAATTAGATAGGGGAAACAGTCTGCATTCTCTTGGAACAATGTTTAGCTATTTAGCATTTGGGTTTTTTTAATAATCTTTTAATTCTATCAAATTTGAAAGCAAGTGTGTAGAAAAAATATTGAACGTATTTCTGGATTTAATTAAAGAAAAATGCTGCTTTCAGAGGTTATGCCTCAGCCTAATTCCATTTAGAGCATTATGTTTTTACTCAAGGGAAAAAAAAAAAAAGTGATTTCTCATCCTGGGAATAGATCACAAGTCCTTGGATAAGATGTGCTGCAATTGACCTTAATGAGACAGCATCTGCCTAGTACCAATGCTTAAGCTGTTACTTTCTATTGTTATTTTTCTTTGTTGCTCCTGCCAAGAGGGTGGAGTTTGTGTCAGAAGAAAGAGGTGGGGAGAAGGCTTTTCAGTCAATAAGAACTTGAGTCCATTCATTGTCCGGAGCATCACATTTCACAATAATTATTTGGGACACAGGCTGTTTCCTCTTACCGTTGATGCATGTGTAAGGTTACTTGAGCTTTCCCTCCTACCACGCTGCCATTTCCTACTATCGAGACCCCTCTGGAGTGGGACAGAACTGGAACACAGATTGCCCTGCTACTAATTCCTGTCAACCCAAGCGATGTTAGAAGTGACAAGCTAATGCACGTCAATGTAGTGTAGCTACGATCCATGAGGTGCAGAGAGACAAACACACATAGAGTGGTCCACAGCCGGTCATACCCAGCACCTCGGCATGGCTGGGCCTCACAGGTGGGACAACAGAGCCTTGTTAAGGAGAGAAGCTTGGGATGTCCTCAGGGCCGCTGCATTGCAAGTTGAGATCCACGTGAAAGTAGGAACTTGCTTATTAAATAGCACAAACTCATCTCGGCAGGAGGTCCAAGCCAATTAGCATGCTTTTTCAAGAGGTTTTTGAAAAGCTAAACCAAATACTGCTCCCGATCTAGAACTGTGTACATAAGCAGACTGCAGATGTAAAACATTGCTGGAAAGTGAATAAAGCATTAACAAGCGAAATTTATTTATAGAGCAAAACTACTTGCTTCAGTTTTGCCCCTTTTCCAGACAACTACGCTGAGGCTATTCATAGCGAAAGAGCCTTACAAGTTACATAAAACGTCTATGAAAATAATTTAAAATCCAGACAAGACGTGTGTCAGTTTCTGTTATCTGACTGCTTAAATTTAAGCATATTTTTTTTTCTTTCTGCTCTGAGCAGTAGCGCTGTCAAAGCGCAGATGCTGCAGCGGGGACACCTTGAAAGACACGGCGTTGCTGAGTCAACCTCCCCCGCCAGCAGCGTTACTGGAGTTGACTCAGCCAGGCTACGTGGCTGGGTTCTGCCACCCTCATCTTGGAGTTTTTATCTGCTTTTGGGTTTTTTTCCCCCCTCTTTGGTATTGTTCATCGGTAGGGCAGGAGATACATAGGAAACTGTAAAGTTTCCATGAATGGAGATATTAAGGTACATAAAAACACGGCAGTGACATTTATTAGGAGAGGGATGAAGCGTTACCACACCTTTTCCAGGGATGCAGCTTCCTGGGGTCATGGTATGCCTCTGGATTCTTGCAGCTGCATTACAGGACAGCATCACAAACACCAGAGCTCAGCAGCGATGTGGTCATTTTTCTCCTCGCCTGCTGCTACGTACCTTCCACTTTGTGATATTCAGCTTCCTCACAGATCACTAGGTCCTGCTGTAAATATGCTAAGTACACATCCTTATCCAATAAAATAGCATGCAACAAATGTTACATGCAGACAAGTCCTTTAAAGAGGTCTTGAACAAAGATGTTTACGTGTTTCTTCGTCTTGAGTGTTTTGCAAGATACTTTAGCTTTTCTTCTTTCTTATATTCATGTTTACCTACAATGCTCCCATAACATGCTTCAATATTGATGTTGGCTTCGGGGTTGAAAGGCTGGACAATTTCACTGATCTGTTACTAACTAGAGCACCTTTCTTAAGAGGAGAGACTGAGAGAGCTGGGTCTGTTCAGCCTGGAGAAGGCTGAGAGGGGATCTCATCAATGTTTATAAATATCTCAAGGGTGGGTGTCAAGAGGATGGGACCAGACTCCTTTCAGTGGTGCCCAAGGATAGGATGAGGGGCAACGGGCACAGACTGAAACACAAGAGACTTCCATCTGAATATGAGGAGAAACTTCTTTACTTTGAGGTGGCCAGAGCACTGGAACAGGCTGCCCAGAGAGGTTGTGGAGTCTCCGTCCCTGGAGACATTCAGAACCCACCTGGACACCTTCCTGTGTGATCTGCTGTGGGTGAACCTGCTTTAGCGGGTGGGTTGGACTGGATGATCTCCAGAGGTCCCTTCCAACCCCAACCATTCTGTGATTCTGTGATTTATTTTCCTGCATTGGTCTTCTACTGTAAGCCAGTATTTGTGGTTGAAAATGCTTCCAACTTATTATCATTCAGAGGCACCTCTAACAACAGTCTGAAGGTTTTGACAGGTTCTCCTGGAGTTTTAGTATTTGGAGATTTTATTCAGCATTTACTAACTTTTTAAAGCCTATGTTTCTACAACTCTACCTACAAAACACCTAGTGACAGTTACACTCCATAGTTAAAACAAGCTGATGGGGAATGCATGTCATGTCAGGTCTTCAGTGAGTACATAAGGGCTTTACACAAATAAGAAAGAGGACAAATAACAATATGCAGCATTTCTACATGCTCATGCCAGTACTTCTGAGGCCTCTTTTTTACTGAGTACATTATGAATACCTAGCTAGGCATAAATAAAATATGACCTGTGCTGACATATAACATATAACTTTCCAAAGAGATAAAAGCTAGTCTGTGATCATGAGCTACTAATTAAAAATGCATCAGGTCAGCAGGAAGCATTTGAACACAGATTTTATTTATTGATTGTGAACGGTTCCACACAAATACGGAACGGCTCCTGTTTCGCCTCACCTCCCTGGGCTATCACATCCATCATAACCTTGCAGTGCTGTCTAAGGCCTTGCTTTTCTTATGTTGTTGGTGGTGGGGTTTGTAATTTTGGGATGTTTACGTTGAAGTTAGAAGCTGTCCAAGTATTGTCTCTTTATGTTTTTGTGTGACAACGTGCATTGCTGATCAAGTCAGGGTACACGTGTTCAGAAGGCAGCTTCCAATGGGGATCACTGGGCTTCAGTTGCAAACAACAGTAACACGAAAGCTGCTATTGCAGAATTATCTAAGTATTTGGAGCAGATTCAAAGCAGCTCGGGAGGTGGAGGGGAAAAGTCTCATACTGGGTTTGAATTATTGCTGACGGGAGCAGTTTGTTTTCCAGTCGTGTGGGTTAAATTTAGGATGATACTGAGGATCTTCTGGTGAAACTGATCGTTCAAATGAAATTAGAATTCTTCTATCTTTCTTTCCACTTAATTTTCTTACTAAAACATGAAAGCACAGGACGACTGTGATTTTATTATAACCTCTACTAAGTCTGCGCATACCAGCCTCGGGCACTTCAAACGCTGTAATTCCGGAATAAGGCGCTTCACTTTTCTTTACCAATTACCTTCACACCGAATTAAGTGCCTTCAGTTAACTGTTCTCCCCGATGACAGTTACCCGCCGCCGCCAACTGGCCCCGGTGAGCCGGGCCGGACGCGCGGGGCGCGGCTCCGGGTTGGCGGCCGGGCAGCCCCGGGGCAGGCGGACCAGCAAGTTTCTAAACCCGAAGCCACCGGGAGCGCCCAAACCAGCTGCGCGGCCCCGGCGGGGCCTGAGCGGNTGCGGGGCTGCGGCCCGGGGGCGAGCCCGCCCGCTCCGGGCCCCCGCGGCCGCCCGCCTTGCGCCCCCTCCCCGTGGGCCGGGTTATGTAAGCGGCTCGTCCCCGAGCAGCAGCGGCAGCATCTGCGGCGCTCCCGCCCCTGTCTCCGCCCCGCTCCCAGCGCCGGAGACGCAGGCGGTGGCGGCAGCAGCGCAATAAAGCAAGTTTTGTCTCCTGCGGGAGGGCGGCGAGGTTCCACCGCCCTTCGCGGCCCGGCACCATGGCTGCGGTGCCCCTGGGGCAGGCAGCAGCCCCCCGCTAACCTCCGCCGGCCCCCCGGGCCGCGCTCACCCGGCGGGGCTGCCGGACAGCGCGCAGCTCCGCGCGGCCGCTGCCGGAGAGCGGCGGCTCCCCCGGCCCGGCGCAGCACCATGTGGGGCGGGCTGCACCCCCAGCTCGGCGTGCGCGGCTACCGGACGGGTAAGGAGCCCCGCGGCCCCTGCGCGTCCCGGCGGGAAGGGAAGGGAAGGGGCTGGGGGAGGCAGCGGGGCCCCGCCGCGGAGGGGCAGCCGGGCCGCGGCGTTTCCCCTCCCCCGGCCCGGCTCGACTCGCTCCCGGGTCCGCATAGAAACGCCCGAGGAAGCAGCTTCCTCCCCGGCGCGGGCGGGAAGCGTTACCGCCGCTCCCCCCGGCTCCGTGAGGGGGGACGTGGCGCGGGGCCTCCCGGAGAGCGATCGGGGGCCGGCCCGGCGCCGCCTGGGCTCCGAGCGGGCCGAGGAGGAGGCGGCGCGGGGCCGTCCGGCCGGGGGACGCGGTGTTTGCTTAGCTGGCCCTTGCAGCGGATGATAAAAGCTGAGCTTAACCTACATAGTCTCTTTCCTTGTTTTAGACTTCCTCCCCCTCCGCTCGTTTTGTTAGTATATCCTTAGGCAGAAGCTGGGAGCTCGTTTCCCTTTACGTTTTTCGTTTTAAATTTAGACTCCAGCAAATCGGTCGAGTCCTATTTCCCCCCCCCCCCCTCTTTTGCACCAGTTTTGTGTCTCTAGATTAATTAGAGCCTAGTTCCTGCAGGTTGGAGGGGATACGTTGACGTTTTACACTTGGGGTTAGGTTGTTGACTGGGGAGACATCCTATCTGTAAGTGACAGGCTAACTTTCAGCCGTGAAGGCTGGCAGAGGAAAATAGGTGAGTTGATTGCAGGGACGTGCGAGAATTCCTTCTGGGCAGGTAAGACTAGGTGCTGACCCTCCTGGATGTCTTTTTCAGGGTTTGAAAATACTGCCACCTCTATCACCTGCTTTACTCTGGCAGAGTTCCTGCAAATATTTTATGATATTTTGACTTACCGACCTAGTCGATCACTCTGGAAGTCTGTGGCTTGCTTCTGCTTTTACAAGTGTTAGAATAATTGTTTAATTGTTGGGATAATTTTTTTGCTTCAGAAATCCGGATTCACGTTGTAATTTTGGGGTTCCTAAATATGACTGCGTATGTGTATGCAGTTAGTTGACATATTTAAATGGCAGAATTGTTTCGTTTTCGACTGACAGGGTTTTTCTTGAACATACAAGAGCTGCTAAGACATTCTCAGCAGCTGCCTGAATCTCTACAAGTAGTGTAACGTTGAGTCCCTATTATGTGAAAGAAGACATTGTTCCTTTTCTCTGTACTGTTAGTAATTTCTCTGTGTAACACATTTGCCTCGTTGAAGTGTTATGTCTTTTGTTTTTGTTTTTTTTCTTTTTTAATGTGGTTATGTTATCTTTGTGGTACAGCTTGCAAAGATACTGGACATTTGGAGCACTAGGTGCAGAGATTTCAGTGAATTTCATGGAGACTGCAGGATTATTTGTGTTTGGGTCAGTAATGTTAGTTGTATCACAAGCACACACTGGCAGTGACTTCAGACCGTTACAAAGATTGTTAATTTTTACGTTTGTTTCAGGGAACTTTGGAGTTGTGCCATTCATTACTGTGGCATCCCTTTTGTTTGGGGTCAAATAAAGTATTTTAGTACTGTGTTGAATTTGTCAGCAATTCCGATCCATCAGTAACTGGATGTATGTTTTACTTTTGCTTGTTTGTCAGAATTGTCTTGAACTGATTTTGTGTATTGCTTTTTCTGCCCCGCCCATCCCCTCTGTCCTTTTAATGCTCAGGGTTAACATGAAGTTCAAAATGTACATACATCTGTAAGCAGCAGAAGTGTAAAGTGGTAAAACTTGTAGAAAAATCTCTAATTGGAGATAAGAGAGAGTAACAAAAGGTGGTGGTTAATTAGAAAGCAAGTGGATGAAGGTTTAACCTTGAGATAAGATCTGTGCATTATAATTTCCATGACTGTAGTCCCTTCATCAGTCTTTGACAGAGTCAAAAAGCTGGTTTGAGGTGTTTGTAATCCCTCTTAAGAAGAGGAAGTTAATTAGCTCCGTGCAGATATAATATTTTAATGAAGAGGTGATGGTTACTAAGATCCTGTGCTATTATATTATTGCCAGGTTAGACTTTTTTTTTAAAGGAAGCTGTCACTGAGAAAAGTATTTTGTTGCGGAACGGCAGCATCCTACTAGGAAGCTGAAGTTTAAGCGTTTATTTTTGAGCCTGAAGGAATTTTTCTTTTGCCAAAATATGTTTAATTCTTTAATGGCAACTACTTGCTCTGGATTCTGAATGTCTGTTAAACATTGGTCTGGGAGCATAACAGTTAATGAATATGTATTGTTAACCTGTGTTTATTCATGAAAAGCTTTCTATTTTGCTAGTTTTGTTTCAGTTACGTATGGATGTGGGTGTTTAGAAGTGAGATTTTGTTTGAAAATATTACAATTCCCTTACAAAGCAAGGTGCCTACTGAAGAATTCTGCAACTATTTACACAGGAGAATGATCAGATTTTTCAGTAATGTATGCAAATTAATTCTGATTTTCTGAAAATGGAGCAGGCAAGGACACTTCTTGGGGAGTATTTAATGTGTGGCCTTCAGTTTTATTCCCTCTTGTCATTTTCAAACTGATCTTGCTTTTCAGTTCAATAGCAGTGTATCCTCTGAAAAAAAAAAAGTGCTGTCTCGTTTGCATGCTGCTGAGATATTTTTTTTTTTTTGATTATTGTTTCTTGTTTAAGCAGTGGATTTAATGACAAAGTTTGCTGCCCGCGCAAAATAAATTCTGAGTCTCAGTACCTGTCCTGAAAAATTAAATTGCTATTTTTGGAATGTATATGATTGACTTTACAGTCTTTCAGTCGTCTTGTACACATTTAACTGTTTATGAAAACCTTGCAGCATAGTTTATACCTCTATAAAGAGAGCAGTTACCCACTATGCTGCAGGAATTTAAATAACTGCAGTGGAGGACGTGCAGGGTTTTAAGCCCTTTGTTTATTAACCAAGAACATCCTTTGAAATGTGCAGTTCTTTAATAACTTTTAAGATCATTAAAGTGTTGATCTATATGTGTTGTTCCTTTGGGGTGAGCAGTCATTCAGTTAGGCCATGTGTGTCCAACAGATGCCTGTGGAAAGTGAAACAAACACACTTTAAAATGACAAGTATTTATTACTTCCAGTACACTAGTACCACGTCTAGTCAAGCTTCTCTCCCCTGTCTAATACTACCAACTGTTGACCACTACTGAAATTTGGCTGGTAATAGCTGTTTAGGTGACAAAAGTGCCGAAAACTACAAGTAAGGCGCTCAAAAAGATGTGACAGTCCTTAAAAATAGTAGCCTGCACCTCTCTGCTCCTACAGCCCTGGCAATCTTCATTTGTTCATAAGACAAGTCCCAGAAGTTGTCCATGTTCTCTTATGTAACCCGTGTTGGCAGCAAGTGTGGCACATGTGGGTCTGACAGGTTACTTAATGATGTCACAATCAAAGTGTCAGGAGCAATAAGGTCACAACACACAAGGCTTGTGGGATGCTGCCTCCCTGGGGTACCCATGGAGTTAATAGGCAGCTTCACAGCACAGCCAGGCTGGGGAGGGCTGGGACGACAAAGCTCTTTTTCATCCTTTGGGGTGGAGGGGGGACAGAAATCCAATGGTTTCACTTCTGTAACAAGTTTTTCTGGTCTGCTGTTGGAGGCCTGCAGCTGGGATGTGACAGCTCTCGGGACATTTGGAGAAGGCAAGTTCATCTTTGCAGGTTAGGCAAGGCAATAAATAGTGAGTTAGTGTTACCAAGGGGAGACTTCAAATTGTTTACTGGTTGTAAGTGTATATATATATACGTGGTGCATTGTAAAGATGAATTACTCGGGCTTAAAAATGTAATATTCGAGCTGCAAGACTGGCTGCTAGAATGGCTTTTGCTGTCTTTCACAGATCACAGTGATGTTAAATGACACTCTGTGTTTGAGTGCTGGTAAACAGGAGTTACTTGCTTCCCTTCGAAAACAATGCCTTTTTTTTTTTTTTTTTTT